>CP137677.1:26284316-26529316 GCA_037976565.1 Mesocentrotus franciscanus | reverse complement strand
CGAAATAAAGTACTTATATTGTAATATAAACATAAAATCACGAAGAAGGATTGCCAATTTCTTTATTTTTTTTTGTCCTTCATCCAAGCTTTACAGGAGGCAAAATCAGTATTCTTTCTCTTCTCTTCATGCTTAAAATCATTAAAGAATTATTGATAGACAAAAAAAATGAGAGCAGCTTTCCTTCAACTATTTATTTCTCCCCTTTTTGCAGCTCGGTGTGTTGGTCTTTCTCCATCTCCTTATTCGTCTGTTTACTTGCGGCCATCTTTCTCATCATTGGCTCCACCCTCACCATCGTTTGCGATTCGCTGCTTGACATGTCACTCATCAAAGAGGTACACGCCCACACGAGTAATTTCATCCGCTCGCTATATCGGGTGGAACAAAGTTTTTTTTGTTGTTGTAATATTCTTTATTGTCTTCATTCAAAATGATTCAATACAATCATATTCAAAATACAAATTATTTCATATTACAATATAACTTATAGCGTACACAATATACACAACTCAAATTATGAATGGATGAATACATATTATCGTAATAACCCCCCTCCCGAAGTAAAAAAACACAAAAGTTTGACGAAGCCTAACAAAAAAACAAAAAAACCACCCCCACCCCCAAAAAAGTTGATATGATATTTATTTATTCAAACTAATTTATGTGAAATCGATTAACTGTCCTCTGTAATATTTTAAGGACGTATTAAGCTTCTTGGTTTTACCCCAAGTCTGAAGTAAGGTTATCTTTGTTTACCTTGAAAGGATTTATATATATTATCATCTTCGTGGTACAGGCTTCACAAATTTTGTTCGAGCCGGGGAAAATGCCCAAATTCCGGAGATTTTTATATACATGTATTTTGTCACTGCTCTGAGTCTAAGTCATGTGAAGAGTTTGTTTATTTTTTTGGTGAAATAAATGTCGTAGGTTACACATTCATTGCACGGAACCGCCCATTAACCAATCAGAAACAAGATTTCTATCGTTCGATGTACGATAGCTCATAACTGACCAATGATAGCACTCTTTTTTTTTAAAGGTTCCGACCGTACATGTATATAATTGTGGATATTAAAAATAAGTTTTTTAGACAAGCATGCAATGAAATTTCAGTCTTTATACTTATGGAAATCTCTTTTTCTTCTCAGTAAAATCATTCATTCTAAAAATAATTAAAAAAAAACTTTTATTTCGATTACCATTGCGTGCTGAATGATTTCTTTGTTTGTTGATGAATACATGATTATTATTAATTTCTTTGTTTTTTGTATTTCGTATGTTCATTTATTTTGCTGGAATACGTCGTTATATTATTTTCGATTTAATTTTCTATAGTGTTGACTTTATCATCTTCATCATTGTGAACTCCCCTCTTTTCCTTTCTCAACTCTTCATTTTTCTTTTTTTTTCTTCCCATCTCTCTGTCTACTGCTTTTTTACCGTCAGGTGGTTGATGACCCGGATGTATGGGGTGGTACCCCAATTACCAGTCGCTTCTCTTTCGGCAATTCAACTTTAAATATCACTGTCTACGAAATCTTAGAGTAAGTATCGCCCCCTTAAACAGTTCTTATGCTTGGACTTTTGCACTATCCATCTCTGTTCTATTCTATGTTCGAGTGTTTGTCAATGAGTGGACATAAACTTTGAATTGTAGAGAATTGAATTTATTATTGTTTTTACCACAGAAACTGTCCTTTATCTATTATTAATTCATTATTGTTGTTATCACAGAAACTGTTATTTATTTCTTAATTTATTATTGTTATTATCATAGAAACTGTCAAGAAGATACAACGTTATTTAATGCGCTCGATCTAGGATCGACTGGACTTCTCGATGTCGTCCAGGATATGGACATCAGAGAGGTAACTTACTTTTGTAAATAATTGTTTTTTCTACACTCCAATTACTTTTCTGTACTTTTTATTACTTTGTCAATACTTCCCCACATTCTTTTGTAATATGATTTAATGGCATCATGTTGTTTGATTTCACTTGGTATCAATCCTCCATACTGTATATGACACCACAAGCATCATCTGTGGCGGCATTGGATAACTTTTATTTTCTCGCTCGCTAAATTCGATTCGACAACAAAACTAACGGTCGTTATTTTCCCACAATCAGAAATTTTCAAGCCCTTTTGTTTTAAGGGAAGTTCTAAATCAGTATTATCTTTCAAATGCCGTTGGAGTTTGCCCTTTTCATTTGTTTGGCCTGCAAATGGGACCGTCGGGGCAACGTTCGGGGGGGGGGTCGTCGTATACCGGTATGTTACTTTTTAAACACAACAGATATCACTTTTGTGTGCAAAAGTACTCTGCAAAGTTCTAGACGATAATGTACAGTTGAACACCAGCTTCCTACCGTGGTAGGAGGATACCCTCCCATTAACGAAGCTATTAATTAGGATAAAATTTATACTTTTACAAATTATGAAAAAGATACAAATTCATAATCAGCCTGTATCTCAAAAAGTTATCCCTACATTATAAAAATCATCTAAAGTAAGAAAGAAATTGAAATTAGTGCTCTTTATTATCCTTTGAGCCTCGTTCAGTTGTGCAGCGGTAAACCACTGTTTTTTTATTTTTATTTTTTTAATGATGACGATGTAATGTAATGCGCTTCACAATTCAGTTTCTTACAACAAAGTTATGATAGACATAGGACCTTTGTTGCGCGCAGTTGCCAACTTGTCATTGATTTACAGGTATACAAACAAAATAAAAACAAAAACCCGCCGCGGTTCTCCGCTTCGTATCTGAACATGGCTTTTTTCTTTTATTGACTGCATTACAGATGCTGCCTGATTTGACCAGCGTGTATGAAATGGTCAACGACACCGTCACCGCTTTGGACGTTTTACCACGCGATGAAGCCAACGCCCTCTTAAGCCAACTGACCAGTCAGCTATCACCCTCCAACATCACAGAAGCTATCGAACAGGTATAAGGTGGAGGTACCCTACTATGTGGAGGTGTGGTGGTATAGTGGTTCAATAACTTGACTCTCAATCCAAGGGTTGAGGGTTCGAATCCCAGCCTGGCACTATATATCATCCTTTGGGAAGATATTAATCTACATTTGCCACTCTCTACCTATAGGTGTTAAATGGGTACCCGGTAGGATGCACAAGTAAAATGTAGTTTGCTCAGCATTGTGAGCACCTGGAAAATGGCTCCTGGCTGGAATGCTCCCCAGGGAGTGGAGCATGTGCATACATGCAAGCCTGAACTCGACGACCGGGGTAATGTAATCTATAACGTGGTTAGAGACATAATCGATGCATTAAGCGAAAAAAAACCCAGAATATTATCGTTATCATTATTATTGTTACCATTGTTATTATTATCTTTGTTTATTTTGTATTATTTATTTAATTACTATTATCATTAATATCATTATTAGTATTATCATCAGTTTTCTTTATCCTGATGTAGATGCAAAGTGGACTCAGTCAGATTCCATTGACAAACCTAAGCGACGCCCTCAACGATGGAGCTGATGCTGCCAATGCAGGCTTCCCGGTAAAGTTCACCGTACTTCATAGGGCTTCATATACACTTCAGATGACTCCATTGGTTAAAACATTTCTTTACTAATTAATAAACTGAAGGAATTTAAAGGTTTTTGTTTGTGAGTCAATTACTCCCTAGATATAAAGGAGTGAAAATCGACGTTTGGAGAGTTGCATTAGGAATCACTTCATTTGAAGTCGAAATCCATGTTTAACCAACAAAAAAAGGACAAGTTTTTCGAAAAATCATCTTAAGGGCTATTTCAATTTTTATTTGTATTATTATATTATCATTATTGTCATTATTATTGTTATTATTATTTTTTATTATAATATTACATGTATTATCATTATCATTATTTTATCATTATTACTAATATGGTTAAAATAAACCATTAATTTTTACGTCAATTCAATCAATTGAACGCGGATTGCTTTTTCATACTTTAAACAGGCAATGGCATCAGACTTACGTGATCTGGCTAATGACTTGCTAGGCATCAATGACCAACAGCTTCAGCTCACCATCAATCTTACGGTATGACAAACTTCTCACGCTCCAAAGACAACGCAATCTTCAGGGTTAAAACAATAATCTTTGCGTGATATCACATCAAGCTTAGTCACAACTTGAGATTTCCATATTCATAACAAAAATGATCATTCCGAAAAACAAACTATATGCTCATGTCCTATAATTTTTAAGGAAATTATTAAAATTATAAAAATGAAAATATTCTTAATCGAGAGGGATGAATTTTCGGTCTCAGTGACAAATTTAATGAATAGAATTAATTATTTTTTCAAAACCAAGTATATAGGCTATAAAATAATGATTCAGCTAAGTACAAACGAAAATGAATATGTGTATTCATGCAAATCCATAAGCATGATGAAAATAAGTAAAACATCTTTGTCTCATGATTTGGTAAAATTCAAAAAGAAAAAGAAAAAAATGTACGCCCAATGTGGGGCTCGAACCCACGACCCTGGGATTAAGAGTCCCATGCTCTACCGACTGAGCTAACCGGGCTTGCATACTATACCATGTAACGTACCTTAGTCGATAAATTTGATGTGCGCCATCTACATCTTAATATGGTGATGAAGATGATAATTCATGCATGCCATACCTACTATCTGTCATCATATTATCATGCACCATCTTTGCTATGCCTAGATAACACCGCTTGTGTATTTTAAATTTAAAAAAAAAACCTATACATATGATATTGATAATTAATTTTACATTGATTTTCATAATGAATATTTGTATACATTTTTTTTTTAAATTCCTTAATAATGATAATCATTATGCAGCAAACCTTTAATACAAAATAATAATGACATATTGTATTTTTTACACTATGTAGCAAGTTTATATATTTTTTATTTAAACATGTTAAAAGAGAAATATAATCTTATCTTATTAATTTGATTAATGTTCATGTGCATTCGGGGAAGTGCAATTTGATGTATTCTAATAATTTTTACAGTGATTTTTTTTGTTGTCATTATCATTATGACTTATTCTATGCATTATAGTTTTATTACAAATAGTAGGCCTACAATTACATGACCCCAAAAGCTCCTGTTTTTCAATTTCATCCTTCATCATTTTTATGACATTTATTGATGTGCTGTGCAGGTGACGCTTTTTAAAGAAGTCTCGAGATTAAACACATCTATAGGTGGGGTTGAGGTGAGTTACCAGAGTATCTTGTTTTGGAAGGGGGTACCAGATTCGGGCGTTGCACCATGGGCGTTACAATGGGGCAGAGGGGCACCCCCTTCGGATGGCGTGAAATGAAAAGAGAGAGAGAGGGGGGTGGGGGTGGGGGAGGAGAGAAAGAAATTGAGGTAGTATAAGAGAAAAATGAAAAGATGGCCAATTCTCTAGAAGTTCATCCACCGGAGATCGATGTCCCCTCAATATCCGGACCTACAAAATACTCCATCGTGTCATTACTATACAGGGGAAATTTTACAAGAGATCAGATAATAATACATTGAGCAGTTCAACTAAATGTAGATTATTTGGTCGCCGGCTTCAAACAAATCAGACATGCTTTCAGTAATGTTTACTGAGCCTTAAATTCAAAATACATTATCAAATTCGTTGAAACCTTGAAGTTTTGTTGAAACTCTGAAAATTTTCTAGGATGACACAAAAACAAAAACATCGGTTGTGCAAAAGAAAAGAAGTTTTAAGCATGTACTGTAATAACAAAATGGATGCAAAGTACATTACCAAATCATTGATAATCCATGTAAATTTAGTTCTGAATGACTCAGTTTTGTTTCTGTATGGTAATTTTTTTTTTCTTTTCTTTTTTACTCTATGAATACGTGATATCGGGTTTTGTTATGATAAGTTAGAATTGATTTAATTTTTCAATTTGATGTTATTCTTGAACAGATTGTTTCTGATGAGGTTTCTGATTCAGTATCCAATTTGGCAGATTTTATCCAAGACGATGCAGGACCAATAGTTATACAGGTTTGTTTGTTTTCTAGTAATTTAATGTAATGTATTTTGTTTTACATCATCAACATGCAAATCAAAACACTTCCCCTGGACCTGCCTCTTTCCAAAGAATGTTTATATTATCATTATCATCGCCACCATTAACATCTTCATCATTAACATCTACATCATCATCCTTATACACGTATTTAACATACGCCTTCATGACATTTGTCCATTATGCTTAATGAATTCGTTCATCCATTTAATAAGATTTGTTTTGGGCAGTCATATTTTCAAGCAATTTCAAGTTGCTTACGATGGCAATCCTTCTTCCGCAAATAATGATATATAAAGTTTAATTAAATACGATAATTTGACAATTTATATTTTCATTTATATCTGCTCATTTTTATGTATATTCGCTTATGATTCATTGTCAGAAAATACTTTTTAGTATTTAGGTTTGTTATGTGACCTAACTTTGTTTACAATTTTATATGGAATGTAGAATTAAATTGAATCAAATCAAATCAAATCAAATTTATCTCATTCATAACCATTTCCTCATTCCTTGTGGCATGGTAGTTTAAGATTTAAATAATACATCAAATGTAAAATATTACATTGAGGCACGTGAATATGTATGTTTGAAAAGATAATATAGAAATCAATAAACCAATTATCAATTATAAATTTTAAATAAAATAGATTACACAATCCTCCTTTCATCAATTTTTATTGATACCTTTTGAATTTGGAAGATACAAATATTTTTTTTCTCTCCCCTCCCCCCCCCCTTCCACATGGTTCCTTTATTAATATCGTTCACATAATATATTACGTATACAAGAAGAGATATATACATGCAGAATTTCAAAATGATATTCTTGGCCACTCAAACTATGATCAGAACATACATTATTTTATAGATACCAGTTACAAATTGCAGTTCAATTTTAAAATATTACAGATTTACTTGGCAAAATAATTTAGAAGAAAATAAACAATCAGAAAAATTTTGTAAAAGGTAACCACTTTTTCATAAATTTCTTTTCTTTCAGATTTGTTTTACATATACATGTATAATTATCCATGTCATAATACCACTTTATCGCTGATATTATGTGTTCAAAAACTGGCAAACACTGTTTGCATTTGGCTGCAAAAATTTATTTCCTTACTGTAATCATAATACAGTTGAGGGCACTGTTATTATTTACATGAATATGATGCACTTTCATGCCATCATGGATATATATATATCAACAAAAATTTAGAGTCGAAAAAATAATGTAGCCTATATTATATTATTATTGTAAACATTCAAATTGTTCTTTGAAAATGTAGGAAGAAGTTGGATCATGAATGTAATACGTTTTACTCTGTTTTGTATTGGTGTTACTTTACAGGGCCTGGAAGCTTACATTGATGGCATCCTCTCAATAGCAGATCAGTTTATTGAAGAAGTCTTGCGACGGGTAAGAAGACTTTTTTTTTCAACAAAATTTAATTGCGTATCCATCAAGAGCTGGATCTGACGTACGCCCCTTGCGGTTACAAATTTATATACGTGCATTTGCAAAGTCACTATTTCGGGGGCCTAATATCGAAAAATCATTTACTAATTTTATCATATTACTTTATGTATAAGTTATGTTGTTTAAAGTCGCGTCAATAAGAAATATTTCGATTTTTGTTTATCACTTCAAATAAGCCACATACATGTACCGTAAATGTCTGTTTGTACATTCATCATCAAGGTATTCTGGACGTGTACTTTTTATTATCATATATCTTTTTTCTCAACCCAGATTCAAGACGATATGGGACGATGTGGTATCGTTCGTAACATCTATGACGCTATCGTCGGGTCGTTGTGTCTTTATTTCTTGCCAGGTTTGGTAAGGAAAATCTAGTCACAGAAATTTGAATACATTTAATTTACCGTATACATGTATTACGATATTCTTTTAGCAATTAAGGTCACCGGTTCTGCCGATGAATTCAAATGGAAATTTGGAAAAATCAGTACTTGATTTATTTGATTTTGTCACTGATTACAATTTTACAAGTGTACAATTTTTCGAACAATTTAGTTAATTGGGGGTTTGCTCAGAGGCTGTTGGAAAATCCATTTGTCGTAAAATTTGTATATTTTCAAATTCTGTTATGAATTTAAAGTATATTTCTTCTGCTTGTTGGCACAGTGGTCGGACGACACCCCACCGCTCCCCCCCCCCTTTCTCCACCTTAAAATGCATTAGTGACACCATAGATAAAGCAGCATCATTTCGTCCTGTTATTTTGCTTAGTGTATTTCTAACAAATTTAAGAGGGGATCCATACCCCCTGTACTAAATTAGTCTCAGCAAAAGAAGAAAAAAGGAGAACCTTTTTTTTGGGGGGGGGGGGGGGGGGGTGACTTGTGGTACGTCACCCCACCCCTACACATAAGAACATGTCCGACGACGCACATTTAACAAAAAAAAAAAACGTTTTTACCTAATTCGTTATTCTTCAGAATGTGTTCTGGTTCGCCCTTTCCGCCATCTCGTTCACCCTCATTCCCAGCATCGTGTTCAACGTCCGTCTCGCAAGGTACCTTCGACGTCCAACTCATTTAGCGCCTCGGGAACCGGTCTTCAATGGCGTCGCAGTCTACCCACTTACACCGACGTACGTATTTTCAAAGACTGTATAATACGTTATCTTCCAAATCGGGGTCATAGCAAACCTATTAACTCCTTTCTTTCTAAAATTCATATAGGCCTAGTCCTAATTTAATGTTTTGATTTAAAGGGATCCGGTAACTTTGTCTCAGATTCTGAAACAAAATCCTGGATTTAGCTCGTTCTGCAATGATAATTAAAAACCTTTAGGTCAGTCAGGAACCCTATGACTTTTACAAGCCGATTGCCTGTCTGATTATCAAGATATTTATGATTGGAAATCGAAACCAAATTTTGCGTTTTCCTAACGGTTTTCATAACACTACAGTCCATTGGGGAAAATGAGTATGGTAAAACCGGTCACTCAAAGATTTTTACTTTCTTGAGGCACTTCTTGATTATTTTGAAGCGTGATTTTTTAGGGCTTCAATATTACACCATATCACAGACACTGATACACTGTAAAAACCAGGGTGTAAAAAAACACCATTGGTGTCAAAAAATTTCAATACCATACTGGTGTAAGAATTTTTACACCCTGGTTTTTACAGTGTTATAACAGTCTGTTCTTGACAAATTATAGCGAAATGAAGGAACATAAAGTTTGTTTGAATTTCTAGTACTATATTGATTTATATCTCTATTAAAAATAAAATAATCATTAAAACAATCAGGTAAAGTAGTTATATTGTACATGTAAGAGAACATAAAAGCTCCAATACTTATAGGCCTATCATATCATAAAGTTTTAAAAACTTCAACTTAAAAAATAATGTAGGCTACCTGTATGTGCTCTATAATATGAGTTTGTTATAACCCTGACGGCTCTTTTTGTAATAAAAATAGCTTTTGAAGCAAATACGAAGCGCAATTGCCCCATACAATAATACAATAATTAAAATAATGCAAAATCATAGTGTTATACAAATTTACAAGTATGCGCAATGGTAAATATCTTTGAGTCTATTCAAAACACCAATGACCTTTGAAAGCTTGTTAGAATAATTAATGTGGTCCTTCCAAGTTAAGTTTTCATCAATAATGACACCTAAAAAGGTTACTTGGTGTACTTGCTTAATTTCTTAACTATTTATACAAATCTTAGCTTCATTTACATATTTATTTCTTGTTTTAAAAATTACATAGTTAGTTTTTTCAAAATTAATCAACAAATTATTCATTGGCAAGGAACCACTTATGTATTTTAACAATTTCAGAATTTAATAAAAAATTTGCTTCTACGGGGTCTTTACCAGATAAAAACAAAGTGGTGTCATCAGCAAATAAGATAAAATGTCACTTACACACTGTTATAGAACAAATATTACAATTTTTATCAAGTTGGTTAAAATTTTAATCAACCACAGATTACTATATGAATTACTCAATTGTGGGTTAAACGTTAACCAACGGCCTGTTGATTAAAATTTAAACTATGGTTGATTAAAATTTTTAATCGTTTATTGGTTAAATGTATTTGTTCAATGTTGGTTATAGTCATGTGGTGTTAATTAAACTGTAACAAATTGTTGATTAAAACTTTAACCATTTGTTGGTTATTTGTGCTTTGTTCAGGGCTGATTCACATGATGTTGGTTAAAATTACGTGGGTCATTGGTTATTGTATCTGTCATTCGCATCATGAATATAATTAAGTCGTTCCCATTTAACTTTCTTTAACTCACTACAAAAGTGCTTCATACTTTCTTCACTAAAATCAATTTTACGCACCTCAATATCGGGTTCAAAATCAAAATTGTTTAACTTCAAAATAATAAACAGTGTTAAATGATCACTGATACCTGTTATCACTATGCCAGATTTTAAAAATTTCCGGGATTATTACCAAAAAAATATGATCAAAAGTTGATGCCGTATCATTTGTAATTCTTGTTGGTTTATAAATATATGGTAAAAAAAGACAAAGCAACAAAACTATTTAAAAAATCCATTACTTTCATATTTTCATTACTTTCATATTTTCATCTTTTTTCATGAAATCAACATTAACATCGCCCATAACTATACATTCTTTTCTTTCGTGCAATGTTTTAATCAAAGATTCTTGTAATTGAGACACACAGTTTGATAGGTTATGGCTTGGAGGCCGGTATACTACAGCAACAATAATATTTTTCTCTTTATTATACGTACCTCAATAAATACACTTTCAATATCCTCACTAAATATATCTAACTCCAATCTTCTAATAAATCTTAAGCTATCGCTAACATATAAACCTACACCACCCCCTCTTTTATTCGGGCGACAATTTCCAACAAACTTATAATAAGGAATACATATTTCTTGTTTTTGTTTACAAACCCCAATTAATGAAAAAGGTTTATAAAAAAAACATCAAGACAGTTTGTGAATGTATCAAAATTTTGTTTCAAGCTGCGACAATTAAATTGTGCAAGAGAAAGTGTACTTTGTTCATAACTTTTTAAGACATTTCGAAATTCTAAAGGAGAGTCAAATTGATTTTCAATAAGGTCACCAGTATCATTATCAAGTCTTCAATCAGATTTATCATCCAGTTTACAAAAAAAAAAATTTCTACATGTTAAATTATGTTGCCTGATACACAAAATACAACTACATTCAGAAGACATAAAAAACAAGAAACAAGAAAAATACAATACAACTTCGAATAATACTAACATCAAAATACCAAGGATACAAAAAATAGTTCACGATGACTGTATACACGTGGGAACTGATATAAATTATCATGAGAATGATTATTGTCTCTATAAAGTAGTAAAATGTCATTTGAAGTTCATATTTTTAGTTTCAATAATCTTTATTATTTTTTTAAAGTTTGTGTGCAATCTATACTTTTTTTAATTGTGCAAGGTCCTCTATGATAGCAGTTTGCTAACTGAAGAGGCCACCGTACCACCCTGCTTGAATAAAAACTGTAAATGAAATGAAATTAAATGAAATAAAATAGGCCTGCTATAGTTTGTTTCCTTCCTATATATAGTTTAATAAAAAAAAATAGTAAATGACATAAAAAAAAGAAGAGGTCGTTTCACGATATTCCGTGTAACCCCACCCCCCCTCAGAAGTCTCTTGAAAAGAACTGCGATAACCTCCACTTAGCCAATGACCTTGAATTTCATTCATCGAGTGTGGGGTGCCCCCCACACACACACACCCCCTGGCAATATGCCGATTCTTTCATGTGTCTGGATCCGTGCATGCTATATGCCAATGTATAAGATGGAGCGAAAAAGACTGCGAGGTTAAAAAAAAAACGATAATGATTAACTAAGACCCAGACACCAGCAGTAGGCCTCTGTGCATGTATAACCATGGAAACAGTTTGACGTTTGTCTAAAATTCTGGTTATAACGGAACTTTTAAGCATCCAACGCGTAAATGAAGAACTCTATTCATTGCAAGTAAATCCTCTAGTATGCATTGGAAACGAAAGAGTAAGCTTTCGTTATCCAAATACAAGTGTCCAGGTGTGGGGCAAATTTACCGCCCCTATTTAAAAGATTGATTAAGGAAAAAACATAATTTGGGAATAAAATTCACTCTCTCGTAATCCTTGATTCGCATCTACTTAAAACCAGGTTCGTGTGCGCCAGTGATGGATGTTTTGGGTAAATTCAGAGTATTTGTTTTTACTGTAATGGTTTTATATAACTTTCTTGTCCTTTCATTATTGTTATTATCATTATTATTATTATTATTATTACTGTTATTATAGTTACTATCATTATTATCATTATTATATTAATGTCATGTTTTGGGATATATGTGTATTTGTACTTATACATATTGGTTTTTTGTTTGTTTGTTTGTCCAATTATTACCAATGACTTGTAAATATGTAATTTTTTATATGATTGAAAATTTAATAAACACACAAATGAAAAAATTAAAAAAATGAACTTAATACGTCCTCTTTTTCCCTCTTTTTTGGCAGCGGGACTCCCCAAAGTTCCATACGGGGATCGCCAGCGAGTATGAGACGGCGCCTGAGTGAGAGTCTGGTCAACATCAAACTACCTCGTTACTTAGCAACCAAATTCAATGGATCAGAGAGCCCATAAATCAACCGTTGATGACGTCATGATTATTAATACCTACCTAAAGAAATCCAGCAAAACATGATAATAGCAAATGAATTTCAGTTCAGTATCATTATTTATTTCCATAAAAATAAATGTGTGTGATGTGTGTGTGATCCATTACGACGTCATAATTATTTATTAACAATGCAATCAATATTTTATGCTTTTAATAACGGCCCTTGAATCCCCCTCCCCCCTTAAAAAAAATATGACAGCTATCTCCAGATAATTATCTAGAAGTATGTAAATACTTATTTCGCTGTGAATGTTAATTTATATTTTATAAGGCATGCATGAGCATATTTAAATTTGTCACAAACTTTCCATTTATGGTGGTCCTTGCAATTTCAACTTATTTTGTGAGGAATATTCTTCACTTTTTGAATAATAATGTTATATACATGTATAATACTTTTTAAAACCGATTTTGTTACTTACTTTGATTAAATATTTAATTCATTTCTAAACAACCCCTGCGTACGCTGTTTGTTTGTTGTTTTTGCCCCCATCATGATGAGCATTACAATAATAATAATAATGATTATAACAATGGCTTCTTTTATATCGCTTATTATTATGCGTCACGTTATGACGCTTATGGCGCTGAGACATTATTACCCCGGTTCAGGGAGGGATCACCTCCCTGGCCGGTTATAGCCAAGCCGCCAAAGTAGGCGCTCAATAATTATTGAAGCATAAACGCACCCATGTATACCCAGTTTACACCTTGGTGGAGAGTGGCAAAACGTCTAGCCAAATGCCCCCCCCCCCCACTCCGAGAACGGAAGGATACCATGTTACCGAAATGTCCGGTAAAGGGGTACTTTTCGTGCGACAAAGTCCGGCCCGAGAATTGTAAAAAAGGGGTGTATTTGACTTTTCACCCGGAGATTTCTTTAAAAAGGGGGTATTTTTAAAAACTTTTTCTCTCTTTGGATTCCATAGAAATTTAAAAAGGGGGTCATAAAATATCTTGAATATCATAGATAGGGGGTACATTGAGCGGTATTCCAGATTTAAGGGGGTCTCCAAAGCAGGAAAAGCCCGCGAAAAGCCCGCAAAAGGGGGGTTCGGAAATGTTGGCAGTCCTCAGATAGGGGGTGCTTTAAAAAACAGAGGGAACAAGCATACGCGTACCCTAAATAACACTGAGTGCATGGGGGGGGGCAAAGGCAAAGATCATTAGTGCTGGGCTGGGATTCGAAAGCGGTACCTACTATAGTGATCTACAGTCAGAAGACTTATCCACAAGACAATCGGACATCAGAGAAAACTTGTATCTCACGTAATACAACCGATTTCGCATGCTTATTTATGAAAATAATTTAATTGTTTATGTAGAGGGGGCCGTGGGAGGTGAAGACATAAGAGAGAGAGAGAGAGAGAGAGAGAGAGAAAGCTTGTCAGAAGCTTGCCCAACATAACAACAACTAATGTATGCAATCTATAGATATGCCATTATGCATAGCAGGTGAATGAAATATTTGGAGCAACTTTAGAATACCCCACCACAAAAGTTGACCAGACATTCGTGGTTAACCAGCGCTTCACCAATGAAACTAAATAAAGACTTATAAAGAGTTTCTTAGCTCACCGTATAACCCTAAACCTATCCATGCGTTGGACGTAACCAGGGGGATGTTTCACAAAGATCCTAAGTTGAACTTATCTCTGAGTTGGACTTAACAATATTATTATGGAAAGCCGTTAGCATCTATGAAAATATTTTGTAAAAGTTATTTTAAAAGGCATAAAATGTTGATTCAAATCATTTTTATTTTCTATCAGCAAGGAGATTTCATGTTCTTGATGTGAAATTTATAAAAAGTTTTAAATACTTGAATTTTCGCTTTTGAATATATTTTATTTTAAGGGTACAAATGGCTATCCATAATTTTAAGTCCAACTTAGAGTTAAGTTCGACTTAGGATCTTTGTGAAACACCCCCAGGTGTTCAGGAGAGATACATTGGCATGATTAGTAAACGGGTCTATTCAGCAACTGGCTGTGAAGAAAATGATAAAACCTTCGATTCAATATCTGTCGTTCTCTCCCTCTCTCTCTCTCCCCCGCCCTCCTCACTCTCTCTTTCCCTCTCTCTCTCTCTCTCCCTTTCTCCCCTTTCGCTCTCTCTCTCTCCCCTCTCTCTCTCTCTCCCATTCCTTTCTATCTCTCAAGCTCAGGATGTTTTCCTATATTTCGAAACAATGTACATATCTGTAGAAACATTAGTGGGTGTTCTTTCTGAGCTGCCGAGTCGGCTGTCGGTAATAAAAGGTTTTGTCCAACAGCTGAAGAGGATTATTTTATGCGTAGTCTAAAAAAAAATAGAAACTATTCTTCTTTCCTTCTCTTCTTTATTTTTCTTTTACTTCTCCTTCTTTTTCTTCTTTTGCTTTTTTTTTCCTTCTTCTTTTCTTCTTCTTCTTTGTTTTCTTCTTCGTCTTCTCGGTAGTTTACACTCCGACCATGGGAGGGGCACTTGTCAAAAGCAAAATAATAATAGCAATTAAAGTAACAATTATAATTACGATAATGATAATAATGATAAAAATGATAATACTATCTTTAATAATAATAATAATAAAAATAACGATAATAATAATAATAATAATAATAATAATAATATGATTATGATGATAATAATAATGATGATGTTGAAATGATAATAAATGATTTACAAAAAATGAATTCAAACGAATACAAACAAACAAACAAAAACAATGAAATACAAACAACCAGAATAGGAACCTTCACATAAATAAAGAAAGAATAAACAAACCTTAAAAAAGTGAACTAAGAAACCTGAAACAAAACAAAACCAAAGAATAAAACAAACAAACCAACATTTAACCTCTCTTTTAACTCTTCCCAGAGTGGGGGAAGAGAAGACGTAACGCCTTCGGGATATACATTTGAACACATGCATTTTCTTTAGTAGGCTATCTGTAGCGGTTTATCGTGGCTGTTTTTGTACGTCTGTTATGGTTTTAGTGGCAACCGGTCATGACTCAATTATTAATTTTGAACTATATTGCCAATTTATGCCAACTACTGTACTACGCGACTTATCTTGACCATCACACTTTCTAAAAGAAAACAAAATCAAAAGAATGTAGATATTTAATTATGCCAGATTAATTAGCGCTGTCCTGACAAATCTGATCGAGGCTGGCGGAAAAAAAATGTATCTAAAGGGTTCGGCCTAAAGGTTCGACCCCTCCCACCACTTCTTTGTCAAGCTACAAAAGGGCAAATTTATATTTGCGCGCGACCTGAAAATAATACTGCGCATGCTCACTTTCATGTCAGTAAATTTCGCTGCTATCCGTCCGCTATTTCGACCCCCATTGTAATACGTTGCATCGACGAAATAATCTTTCCAACATGTTACGTCATCTAAACTATGACCTCAGAAATCCTATCTTTGGTCATCAATGGCTGGCAATGTGTGATCACCGGTTCGTCATATTATCACCTAATTTCGACTGAATTTGATCGTCGATTTTGCTGTTAAATGATGGTACGTATACAGTGTAAACCGCCCTTTGTATTAATGTTCAGGATACAGGGCAAAAGAGAATTAGACTGTCTTGAGAGAGAGAGAGACAGAGTGATAGTACAGAATCGAAGTCTGACTCTGAAAATTGTATGAAAAAATACCGGCGGCCGCGGGCAGTGCAAAGTCAATCACTCGATGAATGAGTGAGTGAAACCGAAATAAAATGATGATTTGCCGAAGCCAAAGAATTGTCTGTGTTAGATTAAAGACATAATTGCATGAAAGTTTATGTAAAAAAAAAGTAAAAACACATAAAATGACAAATGTGAACGTAATCACACAATTCCTGCACATGATGAACATCAAATGAAGGTAGTTTGCAATGGCAGTACAATGCCAATCATCCAATTTTCATCACCTGCTGGAATATGTGTGATTACCTTCCTTAGCTTCGACTTCGGTGTTCGATGAAAAGGTGAAGCTGAAGCAGTCTTCTTTCTATTTTTCGACCAGTCTAGAGACTAGAATTCAGTAGAAAGCCTCTTGAATAGACTACATTGTACTTGTAGATCTAAATTATAATTAGACCGAAAGCTTCAGTCTCTGATATCGACGGTTGTTCCGCTGAGATTGCATCTGGCTCCTCTGACCGCCTCTATACATAGACTGAAGTACGGCTATGCGGTAGTGTGCGGAACGAATGGTTCGGTTTAGCCGGACCAAGATGAATGCGATATGCATCGAGATTTTTCACTCTTTACGTCTTCACACATTCACTTTGGCTGCAATATTACACTGAATCTAAATAGCCATAAGAAATAACCCGAAATATATACTTTGACTTACGATAGCTTGCTCATTTAGATCCTATATTAATGATTAATCCGAGAAAGTCTTGTAGTCAACAAGATTTGTTGTCAGCCATCTTGGTTTAAGTTGATGAATATTCATTTTTTCTTTTCGAACGTCCAATAGCTACGTATGAGTCAGCCCGGCTTGAGCCGGTGATGTTTGAATATTCATAAGCCCAATATCAAACACGTGCTCTGATTGGCCATTGGGCTTGTTTTGGTCGGTTGACCCGGAAATATATCAGGCGGGTCATGTCATAGATTACCAGTTCGAATGCATGAACGTACCGTTCCCTTGGTTCTGAGATAAAAAAAATTGATAACTCATATAAGTAAGTCCGTAAATTCTGCCTTTGGGAATAGGTAATAATTCTTTGTTAACTGTACATAGGAGTATAATATATATAGTTTATTTCTATCTTATTTATAAATCAGAAAATTAGATCTAAATAAAGAAAATCGGGGGAGAAACCATTGGCTCTACAGTATCTCTCCCCGTGGTGCGAGGCGTACGGGGTACCGTCTGTGTATGGGGAATGTCAACAAATGTCAGTTTTATTAAAGAATGACCCATACCAGACGGTTATTTCTGTCTAAATTATAATGTGGGATGTTATTAAAATAAACATGCATTGAAATCTGTCAAGAATGTGAAAATTCGTTAGGCCTACAGTACTGGAGTATAGCCTGGCCAGATTTGCCAGCTACAGATGCACGAGCAATGTGTATATTTAACTTTTGACGTGTTCCTGATCATGAACTGACATGCAATTTTTAGACTTTTCTAGATTCTATTTCTAGATCTAGAGTCTACATGTACAGTATGTAAAAGACTAGACAGAAATAACCATCTGGTATGGGTCATTCTTTAATAAAACTGACATTTTGGACGTTCGAAAAGAAAATGAATATTCATCAACTCAAACCAAGATGGCTGACAACAAATCTTGTTGACTACAAGACTTTCTCGGATTAATCATTAATATAAGATCTAAATGAGCAAGCTATCGTAAGTCAAAGTATATATATAGCACTGAGGAATTGATGTCGCTTTTAATAGAAGTTGCTAAATGGAACCACCTAGTTCATGTACTTGTACACGTAATATAAAGATCTTCTGGTTCATATTCCTGCCCGACAATGAGTAATGACTTATTGATCAATGTATGATGTTGTACGTACAGTTGTAACATAGGACTTAATACTTAAACAAATTATGTATTTATCTTTCTCATCCCATCCAGGAATTTGAATGCCTGTCAATCTGGTGTCCTCTCTTCTCTGAGACTTCTCCATACATTGTGCACGCCCTGACCATGACCACCACTCCAACCATGGAGTAGGCCTGAACTAAACAAGACGTGTGCAGGGGCATTTTCACATATGCCATCTAGCATCATGTGTCCACTGTACTGTCTGTAGATCACCCCTAATCTCTCATATTACTCTGAAAGAGAGAAGGGATTAAGAGCCAAAGTAGAGAGCAAAAGAACATCCAAAGAAGTTCATATTTCTGTGGTTGCTTATTTTTTTGGAAGAGAATATTCAGGAAAAGAAATAGTACTTTCTCAGTACCTGTTAAAAAAAAAAAAAGCATTCACTAGAAACAAATAAGCTTTTCAATAATATTTTTAGGTCAGGACATCTGAGAAAACAAAGAAAGCAAAATGATTTTGTTTATGGATTAAGAAATCCAATAACTTTCAATGATTCTTCAAAGCCCTGCGGCCACTCCCGTCAAGATGGCTTCAACGACGTCCGTCCAGAATTGGCTGGGCCAGGAGCTCGAAACGAGGGGTGTTGATGCAGTGGTCTACACCCGCTACATCCTGAGCATCTTCCAGCAGGACAGCTTCGACCTGGAGCAAGACCCGGAGCTCGTGGTTGCTGCCCAGCCTGCAGTCCCGCCGGCACCCCACAACCTGCACCCCAAGACGAGCCGAGGGTGGAGGGGGCGGAAGCATTACCCATGCTGGCAACCACCACCACCAGGCACTACCAGGCAGGAAAGAGAAAGGGCGGGGTCGGTGTAAGGGGAAGAACCATCACCTTCGATGGCAGACTCCGGAAGATCTGAAGAAGGATGCCGTGGTGAAGTGCCTCCAATCTGTTGCAGAGAAGGTATGTAGAATTTATGATGACTGCATGCTACATGTAAGTGATCCCACTACAAAAAAGTGTGAAATTAGGCAATGAGGAATCAATACTTTCTATTAAAAGACTAAGATGCATTACAGGTCATTCTCCATCTTTCGGTCATAGATAGAAAGCCTATGAAGCTGCAAATCAGGATGTGTATGATCACTATGCTTGATTGGCCATTCTTTGCACATGCAGTGGTGTGTCATGTGCTAAGATTTTGCTTTTGACCATTTCATTACAAGATTTCTTGTAAATTGAGGTCAGATTGCTGCAAAACCTGTCGGCCTTCGATGCCCTTGTAAATATCTACATGTGGGAAAACAATAGAGATTTTGCATTGACTTTATACATACTTAAAAAACTCATGCAGGTTGGAACGATGGCTAACATTTCATTCTTTACACTAGGGGAAATTTCATCATTCATTCATTTTGAACTGAACAGATTCCTGATTCGGAGGTCCATTTTGCTTTCGAAAGAGTGAACTTCTCTGCGTGTTTTCCTTCTCAAACATGTACATGTTGGGTCGGCCATGTTTGCAATTGTAATTGTAAATTCACTACTTTGAAAGCAAAATTAACTCTGTGCTTTGGATGAGAGAAAATATATACTGTATGTAGTGGGATCATACAGTGTGCTGTTCAATGTAATGTACATGTAGCTTGGCAGTTGGAAATCCAGAACTGCAATGAAACGTCCCTTGATTATAACTTGGTTTCTGAGAAATAGATTGTGGTTAATCGCTCATACATGTAGTGTAATACTAGTTTCAGTTGAGAAGGTTACAGTTAGAGAGGAAATTTTTGCATGCCCTAGCATGAAACTTCTTGAATTTCGCGAGTGGTTCATTTTCATGAAAGGTTCATGCCGCAGAATAATTTAATCATAATAGATAGATGCAGCACAGAATTTGTGCATTTTGCGATAGTGCCACCAAATGTTCTTGGTTTCGCAGTATCGTCCTTTTCTCTATAAAGGTTTGGTTAATGTACTGTAGTTGAGTACCGGTATGGAATCGTGGATTGTACATGTCTACGAACCCATACCACAGGGCTCCACAAGGCACACACGACCTTGCTTCCAAATGATGGCAGACCATCTGAAAACCAGAAAACCAAACCTGTCCGTAATTTACAAATGTAACCGAAGTGGGCTTCACTTTCTTGCACTGCATCTTTTTCATTTTTAACACAACAATGAGGGAGTATACTTGTTGCATACCTCTCTTATTTTCTTCCATCCCCACATGCCATTTTTTAAACATGTAAAGGTATAATAGTTACTTACAACCATGTATACATTGTACATGTATCTTTTCTTACCACATGTATCTTACCAAGGACCTTGCTGTGTGTACTGACCCTCTAGTATGATTGGACAATTACATGTAGTTGACCCACTCCATACCAATCTTCAACAAAAAAAAACACTTTAAAATAATTATATCCACAAGATATTCAGTGTAGGAAAATTCAACATTATTTAGAGGACTGTGTGACAAACTTGCTCTCAGCTTTGTGCATTCTTAGCTTTGCACGACTCCATGCCTAACACGCACTCCTACATTTGTACAGATGTGTTTTTAAGGACAGAGAAAATGCACTCTGTCTGAAAGACAGGCTAAAAAATGCAAACACACAGGGAGAGAAAAGGCAACTCATAACTCCTTATGAAAGCCATCTACAGTACCTGTGGCTGTGTGTGTACTTTAATATTACACTGTATATGACCGGATGGAGTTTTCTCACTCTGTCACAATCACATACCATAGACTTTATAATTCTGTATATTAAAAAAAAAAAAATTAACAAGAATATGTTGTACCAGGGACGTGATAGAGAAGGACTGGAATCAAGCCGCTCTCCTTTGACCCCATGCTCCAAGCCGCCGAAAAGTTATGCGCTCATCTCCAACTGTTGACCAGGTGGTGAGAAAAGAGCGCATGACATTTCAGGATTTAGAATTCCTACATCAGAAAATGGTATCACAGCAACTGTTCGCTGTCCCTTTCAATGATTTCTCATCCATTGTTGAATGTGTAAAGAGTACAACAAGCGAACACAAACTTGTGTAATTTCACCATTTTTTAAACTTCAAAAATACAAAAAACACGCGAAAACACGCAATAGCAAACTTAATGTTGTTCAAGATTGTAAATCATGGATTAAATAACGGGACATTAAAACATGCACAAAATAGCGCATTATCCTAAAATATTGAGTTTTTGTCAGGATGTAATTTTCTTTTACCAACTCTGGCACACAAATTATAGGAAGGACGGAGTACTAAATTTGAAAATTTGTTTGATGCACTATTCCAAATACAATCCCCATTTAAAGTTTTTGATTTACACTGAAATTTTGCCGGTAATTTAATATTTTGTAATGAATGTAAAACTGGTGCCTGGCTTCCGAAAGCCCCGCAGTCGAAGCGCGGTTCGGAGCATGGAACTTCAAAGCCAAGTGGAATGTTACATATCCCATTGTTACGCTTTAGAACTCACGAATGCGTTTGAATAAATTACAAGAGTTTCGCCTCCTTTCTTTCACCTCCCTGGTTGTACAGTTATTGATAGAATGTCACACTGAACATCAGGCCTACATTATTTTATACACTACATGTACAGTACATGTACATGTACATCCACTCAGATTTGGAGTTCCACATTTACAGTAAGGTTTGATTTTTGTAATGCAGCCTTTTACATTATCCTTCTCTCTCTCTCTCTCTCTCTCTCTCTCTCACACACACACACTCCTTCCCTCCCTACCTCCTCTCTTTCTCTCTCTCTTTCTCTCTCTCTTTCTCTTCCTGACATTTGATATGCACACATACTGTACATGTACATGTACATGTACAGTATGTACTGGTACATTCACAATGTGTCACACACATAGACAAAAGCAGCATGCACACACACACACAAGAAGTAATAAGATAATGATAACAAAAATTAAAATCAAATTAAATTTAAATGAAAAAAAAAATTATGAGTGGTCCTATACATACTGATTTAACAAAATAAATGTATCTTTCAGAGCTTTGACATGTTTTCTACAAGTGTAATGTCTATAATTAGAATTGAACTGGCTATCAGCAGCAAGTTTGAAAGGATCGATTTGGGATGAGAATGGCTGTCATGTCTGATTGTGGCTAAACATGTACATGTATGTATGTAGTAACATGTAGGCGTTATAATATAAAGGCAAAACTTCATTCCATTAATATGTCTGTACAATTAAGTGGTGAACAAAGGCTGAGCAGGGAGTTGAAATTCACTGGGCTTAGGCTGTGTTATATACACATACATGTACATGTACACTGTATGCATGCATGCAGCATGGAAATAAATATTTGATAATTTCCTTAATGGAAATCTAAACTTTTCTTTTTTCTTTAAAAATATTATGCAAATGAACTAGTGATTATTGAAAAATATTGTACATGTACATGTACACCAAGCCAAAAATGCGAGTTAAGTATTTGATATACATGTATACAAGTATACATTGTATGATGTCTTACAACAGGCAATAAAACGATGAAAATCTTTATGAGCATCTTCATAATCAACATTTACCTTTCAATTGTTTGTCCTGTTACATTTCAGGGGGTGTGCATTGTTAATTTTTGATTTTTGAGTTTTGAGTTATGTTTTGAAGAAAATATCTTCACCAGTTTGCAAATTTGCAAATCTGATAATTGCCATTGTTGGTTTGCTTTGTTTCATGAATGAATCAGCTTTAAAAAGAACAGATTTGGAGGTAAAGTTGTACTAGACCATACTGTACCTGTATAAATACAGTATAATATACTTTTTGTTTCATGTACATATAGTTGGCCCATGATTTGGGAAATAATGTACAGGGTGTACTCTTCATAAAGTTCAAATTTTATGTATGGAAAGGTTAAAAATGAAAAAAAATACTGTATTATCCTACATGATGTACTGTACATACATGTACTGTACATTGCAGTATGTATTTCTGAATTATTGCTATTATCATTTTTATTTTTTAGTAAAAAATAAATTAGTTGATGATGATGGTGATGATGATTATTTATTTCATTTATTCATTACTTTTTTTAATTATCATTATAATTATTATTATTATTAATTTATTTGTTATTATTATTATTATTTTTTTACATTTTAGTCACAATCAACATTGTGTAATATCCAGTTGTCTCATGCTATGGGGTTTGACGTTTCATTTCCTATTTGGCTCACATCCATTTTCATGTTGTCACAAGGGTGTTACAAATAATTATTCTTGAAAACAAAAGCTTACATGAATGTAGCTTTTTCCAGGAAGATGATCATGTATGTTCATGTAAAATATCATGTGACACATACATGTACAGTACACTGTATACAGTGAAGTATACCCTTGATCTGTGTACCGGGTAGTCAAATCTTGCACACTGATTAAAATATCCCACTTTTACTGAAAGGGCAAATATGATATGTCTGGCTGGACCTAATCCCGAAGTTGCAATACATGTTCTTACAGTACATGTACATGATACATGTACATGTATGCACTATGTAACAGTTGAACAATGTACATACGTACATGCTAATAATTTTACAAAAAATCAAAACCAGCACATTGGAACAATATCCTTATTGAGTATATCAGTGCTATCTATCCAATTTCAAATGTTGATCTTGGGTCATATCATGTTATCAAGTTTCATCTCCTTCCCCCCTAGCTGTGTGTTATGCCTGTCAACCTAATTACACCAAATATAGGCAGCACCATGTAAGCTTAGCTCCCTTATGTATTTCAGCGTGTGTAGAGATTGTGCATTGAGTCCAAGGGGGAGCCCTTGAGTACACAATACAGGGTGTATATGCATGTGTCATGTATTCTGTGAGGCAGACGTTTATACATGTACCTCAAGACTCAAGACCTCAAGAAGAGCATCTTATATGTCCATATACATACTCCCATTTGCTCAAGTGTGATAGAATTACTTGTCAATTTGTCATTGTACAAACAATGTACATTGTACATGTATGCCCCCCCCCCTTTCAAGAGATCAGCGTACAATGTACATATTTACAGGATATGCTTCATATTTTTGGCAAGCTAAAAAAATAAGCTTTCTTTCATTTTGAATAGGACTATAGACATCCATTGACCATTGAAATTAAGCCGATGATGAAGCTTGGACAATGGTTCGGGTCACAGATTTTCTTCAGTTTGTACTGTTGAAAGGGTCTGTTTCCATATACTAGGCATTGCCTGCATGCCTGTTGTAAATGCCAGACAAGTGTGGAGGTATTCCAGGAATGCAAGAGACACAGCATCATACACCTTCTGCACTGCTGCGCTGTATAGTAAAACAAAAAAATTTATATTGGAGGTACCTTTCAGATTTACACAAGATATTATTTCAGAGGGGATTTTTTTAATCTTATTTTTAGCGAAATTGATAGGTAGTTTTATAAGATGAACCCTGAATTCAGTATTTGACTGAGGCACTGATTCATAGACCATTCTATGCGAAAGAAAGTCTTTAGGGACTGATGATCAAATGCAGATGATTGATAGTGGAGAGGGGAGAGGCATTGATAGTTTCAATTTGGGGGGGACGGACTGAACGATACAATCTTCCAGAATCTATAGCCAAAATGGTGGAATATGAATATTCTCAGATGGACGCATTATTTCCAGAATGTCTTCAGATTTAGGCCTGAAGATACCGGGCTATATTTACAAGATGTAGGCGTATGTGTGGCAATTAGACACTCCTGCGATATGTCTTGTGATGCAGTTTTAATTCAAAGCGAGACGAGTACGAAGAACAATTAGTGTAGATGCTACCTCGAGGATTACAAGTAGGTAGCATACATCATACATGTAGGATCGGTCACACTGTAGGTCTCGTGTTTTTGTAGAGCATGACGAAGCTAAGCTTACACGAATGAGGCTCTGCCAGGGGGAGATGTTATAGAATGGGGCAAGTGCGAAGGGGGTGATAAGTCTTGTTGCTTTGGTGGTGGGTGTGGCCTGGTGATGATGATGATGGCAGCGATGATGTGGGTGATGACGCCAGCCCAGACGTTAATGGCTCCGTAACATTGTTTTGGGTTGCGGATCAGGACACTGTGGAAAGCATGCCGGGTGAGGGGCTGCTGGGGGTGGGCACGTTGGAGTGAGAGGAGCCGGCCGAAGATGTTTACATGTGCATGAAGCAGATGCTTCCTGTCGTCGCGTGGCGCTTCCATTGGCATTTCCAGGTCGTATCATGTTCTTAGAGCACAACTCTTGCTTGTATTTACATCACAAGACCGTCTGCCCGGGATACCTGCATCATAACAATTACACGCCTTGTCTTCGCTTTGCTTCTCAACATTTGCAGGAATAGATTGAGCTCCTAATCATTCTTGGATATACATTTTACAGATGATTGTTTCCCTGGATTTGAATGTTAACATATGACTTGCAAAGATTTCTCAGCTTTACATGTATGAATGTAAGAATTTCTTTTTTGGGGGAGTTTGATATCGACGCTCTGTGATATGGTAGGTGAACATGTAGGCCTATAATGTTTTTGTACCTTTTTGTAAACATTCATGTTGTTTCTTAATACTTTCTGTCATTGTATACAAATAGGATGTGACATAACAAGCAGCAGACCAGTTTGATTATCGAACAAATTATTCATACTTATAGAAAGTGACTTATAATAATAATAATAACTTTTGATTTATTTAGTGCATAATAATTAACACTTAATTCTCAATGCGCTTTACATTTAAACAGTACGCTTTACAATCTACATCAACATATCTAAGAGGACAAAAAACACCACTACATGTACACCGACACATCCAACCAAGAATTGTTACACTACTGTACTATGACATGAATGATTGCCTGAGTTTTGTTTAACATTGCAACAGCAAATGCATTCAAGGTAGATTCCCTATGCTGCCATACACAAGAACTGAATTAAACAGTTTAATCACAAAAAGTTTTGAGCGTCCAGAATTTTCCATGATTTTTCAAATACTTCAGTAGTCTAAAATGTACATTATTGTTAAAGCCTATCGTAATGTAATATGTGTCCATTATTCCATTAAACATATTTCACAAATGATGTAACATAATTGCATAAAGATATCAAAATGCATTATTCTAAATAATGTTAATCAATTAATATCATTCAACAGCCATGTTGTTTGCACTCTTTGTGAGAGTTCAGTATATGTGTATCTTGATTTCATGGACTAATCTGCAGACATTTGATACTGTTAAAAGGTCATGTAGCAATGAGTCATGTATAACTTTCAGTTATGATCAAAATTTGAGATTACTGATACATGTACATGTACATGTACTCGTTCAGTTCCTGTACAAATGCATTTTAGCCTTTTTCCCCCTCAAATTTATTTGATTTGATTGTGTTCTTGATTTTTTAAATTTGTATGTTTGTTTTTGTTTTGTTTTGTTATGAAGCCATTCAAGTTCAGGCCTGTTGATGATTTGAAATGGCTTCATTTTATCATATTTTCATTTTCAGAAACATTTTTCTTGGATTTTCAGATTTGCCCCCCCCCCCCATTCCTTGTTTCAGAAGCCATATCATATACTGTACATGTACATGCACAATGCAGCGCTCAAAATACACAGGGGGCGATGGGCGATTCGCCCCCGTGAGCTACATAATCGCCTCCGTCAGAGTGCTCACGAGGGCGATTGCAAAATTAAAAATCGCCCCCGTGGAATTATAGAATAAAGATGATCATTTCTGTCATTCTGTCTTTCACACAATATTGAGTTTCAACTTAAGTATTTCAAACCTTAAACCAATGAAATGGAACTATGGAAGTTAGATTACATGTAGCTTGCCGGATTTCTCGCTCATATTTTCGGTGTCTAGAGGCCTCCATATTGTAAACAAATGTGCACTTATTCGCCGCAAGAGGGCGCTATATTTCCCATCTCCACATCAGATTCTCTATGACTGTAATACCGATACAAACAACGGGAGCTCGCAGTGCAGTGCGACCATCAGCAGCGGCTATACCGCGCGCGGTAGTAGCGGCGGTGTGCACGCTGCCGCCACATATCTGCTGGAGCTAGAGGCGATATCGCGCAAGGACCGAAACATGGAGAAGTTTTTCGTTGTGAAAAGCGTGAATCCTCTGAAATCTGGTGATTCCAAAAGACCAGCAAATAATGAACGTCGACCAGTAAATCAATATTGAGAAGGAGAGGAAGGCCAAAGACGTTGTGGAAGGATATAGTAAAGACTAAAGAAAAAATGTAATTATAAGGTTGCTTTGAATGATAAGGCCCAATAAGGGGGAATGTGCAGAACTGGAAGAAACGGAGAGAATGTCATCTTGGGATGAAAGTCGACAGTAACCCCTATGTAACTTGTAAAGTTGTAAGAGGGAAATGCCGACTTAAATAAATGATAATAAGTGGCGGATCTAGGGGTTTAACCCCCTTGGGTTGCCAAGTGAAAATGTGATGTGCATGGAAAAACGCCATCATGTGTCCAGACCCACACAGTATCCGCATCATCATTGGATCAAACCCCCCGCCCCCCTTTAAAACTGTTACTTGATTTAAAAAGTCATTATCATGCACTGCTTTTTATGATCTCCGTTGTCTTAGTAGATGCCAGGAAAACATCACTTGCGGGGGTTCAAAATAGCAACAACAAAAATCGCCTCGCCGCTACGCGGCTCGTGGACGATGCTCCGCAGCGTCATTGAGTCAAACCCCCCTTAGGAAAAAGCTAGATCCGCCCCTGATAATGATGAAATAGCAAAGAGTATCATGGGAATACCAATTCAATGGAAATTTGTATTAAAAAAAGAGCCCCCGTCAGTACTAAAATAGCCCCTGTGAGAAGGCTCACGGGGGCTCTTTTTTGTTTGGAAGAGCCCCCGTGGACAAAAAATTAATTTGAGCCCTGGTACAATGTACACTTACTTTTCATTACATATCCAAATGACTGACATAATGCAAAAACTACTGTTAGGACTGAGAATATTTCAATTTTGTCCAATTTCAACTTTGAAATTCTTCACTATAAATCTGTCAATTTTTGTAGTAACATGTACTCAGTGCATTACTCACTACATGTCAGGGAAAAAATTAATATTTATTTTTCGAGGGCTACTTTTCAAGCTCAAGTGCATGAAAATAGCACTCTAAAATATTGGTTTGCATTGAACTCTATGCAAATTTCCGGGGGCTCTTTTTAACATTTCCGGGGCTCTTTTGGGCATTTCAGGGGCTAAATCGCCCTGAGCCCCCGTGAATTTTTTTCACTGCTACATGTATTTGCTTCTTTTTCACTTCCTACATGTACATGATACAATAACAATACTGCATGCACCAATGACAGAGTACATATTTCATTGCGACAGACTGACAGCAACAGACACAAGGATATGGGGAAATAGGAAATAAAGTCACTTTTTGCTTCTTTTTAACTTCCTACATGTACACATGTAAATGATGCAATAACTATGCTGCATGCATGAATGACAGAGTACATATTTCATTGTGACTGACAGACTGACAGCAACAAAAACAAAGGATATTGGGAAATAAAGGTTGAACATTACAGTTTTACACAGAATCTGGCCTTGATCTTTCTCTTTGTTATTGACAAACAATGGATACATTGTAGTTAATCTTCACATCTATAGACATTCATGGTCAATATTTTGAGCTGCCAAATCAACTGTCTATTAATTTATTTATACAGTATATACATTGTACCGGTATATACATGTACTCTACATGTATCTATTTTGAGGGGGATGTACATGTAGTTCTAGCTACAGTGTAAATTGGATATTGTCATTCAGCAGCTACATGTACATTGGAAAAACTGTATACCATTCAACTATATTTTTGTTGAAATCCTACATGTATAGTGAGTTCTACATTATCGTATTTAGAATTGTTTAAAGTGCCATTTCTTTTTGAAACTTTGGATTACATTGTACATGTACCCCATTTATCTTGAAAAGTCATTAGCTTTAAACATCTTTTTCGAGGTTTATATAGCCTAGTGTTACTCTTTTGCTCACTTGCAAATGTCTATTTATATTTAAAGCCCATCTGTACTAGTTTGGCCAGGAGGGATTAGAGGGATTAGCATGGTCACTGACTGGTGGTAATCTCCTCAACTCAGCTCTCAATTATATAAGAAAAAGAGAATCATGGGGGACCAACAGGCACTGCTTAGGCATTGTTTTCTATATAGAGGGAGCAAGTAGCTACAAGTAGTACAGTAGGGATTTAAAAGTCATACATGTGCGCAAAAAAAACATGTACATGTAACTGTTTACCGTTACTCTCTCACACTCTGTTTTATACAATCTTTGGATTTTCTAATTACCCCTAATGTTCATTGTACATGTACAGTGTATAACCACATTGCATTCTAGTGTAGAACAAGTTGTACAGAGTATTGGTTATGTGTTTTTATTTATTTTTTATTATCCCCTTGCCGACAAAGTCGAAGGGGATATACAAACGCTGCCGTCCTTCCGTCCTTCCGTACTTCCGTCTGTAATAAATCTGGTTTCCGTTAGCAATGTTTGACAGATTTTAATGAAATTTAATGTGAAGGTACAATGTACATGTATGTACAACTACATGGTATCAAAACACAGCCTAAGTTTGATTTCGGAGTATGTAGGTCAAAGGTCATAGCTCATTAAATATGCGAATCTGGTTTCCGTTTTATAACTTTATTAATGTGTGATGGATTTTAATCAAATTTGATATGAAGGTAAATGGTATCAAAACACAGCCTAAGTTTGATTTCAGAGTACACATGTATGTAGGTCAAAGGTCATAGCTCATTAAATATGCGAATCTGGGTTCTGTTCGATAACTTTAGTAATGTTTGACTTGTTTATTTAATGTTTATCTATCTACATGTATCTATCTATTTATATAATCTACAGGTATTTTGTAATGTTTAAAATGTTTAAAAAATCAAATCGATAATCTGGTTTCTAGTAATACCTGGTAGTGAGGCTAAACCTTCATTCTTTAAATTTCAATATTTTTTTAAAATAACTCTGAATACAAAAGAAATGTACTGTACATGTACAGTACATGTACCTGCATCCTAAAACTCCTAACACTGATCGGCAAATGATTGTGTAACAATTTTGTCTTTTTGAAGCTTTTTTTTGTATTGTTATTTTATGTAATGTTTCTATGATTTTCCATTAAACCTTATTTTTCATTCATTCATACTTTGGGTCTTTGACACATATGCATGTATAGTTTGTATACATCACTTACATTGTAGTTTGTGTACATATATATGTATAATGTACATTTTGGGGGGCCTATTTTTAGTTCATCATCTACCGCTAGCTGCTAGGTTTAACTAGAATACAGGGGAGTGTTTCACAAAGACTAAGATCGACTTTAAGTTGGACTTAACTATGGCAGGCCGTTCATGCCACTGTTTGCTCTCACCATTTACTGGCATTGGTCTCTCAAGGGACGTACAGTACAAATCGTGGTCACAAATCTACAGAATTTACCATTTTTGATAGTTCATTATTGAAGGAAAAAATATTATCTAGAGATCATAATCGAGAGACCAATGGTGAGAGCAACCAGTGGCATGAATGGCCTGCCATAGTTAAGTCCAACGGCCTGCCTTTTTGAAAAATAGGAAGGAGGAGGCCCTTTTTATCTTCTTTTTTTCTTCTCCGCACATTTTCCCCGACTGGCTGGGCAGCCAGTCTGGCTATTTTTCAAGATGGCCGCCAGCACTTATGTTTTTTTTTTTTTTTTTAAATTCAGAAAAAGACCATTTTAGCAGTATGTTTTTCATGTTTTTTCATTAAGATTTTTTTTTTTTAAATTGAAGAAAAAAAGGGCAGGCAGCCCCCCAAAAGGAAGCAGGCAGGGACGCTAAACATGAATATTTTTTTAAATGGCCTAAAGTCGATCTTAGTCTTTGTGAATCACCCCCCAGGACATGTACTGTAATGTACATGTACATGTACATGTATGTACTTTGTGTTTGGTCCATGTTGTACATGTAACCAAGGGAAAATGCTGACTCATGTTTGACCTTAGATGTAGCACGATGATTTTGTATAGTCTTACAGCAAGGACATTAGGCACTTTGGAAGCACGTTCATTTACATGTAGATAATTGCATAGTATGACTTTATGGTAGTGTTGCAATGTACAGGTAAATGTACTTTTTTGGGTGAAAAATTGAATTTTATTTGTAATTCATATTGTAGTATTGTGTAGAAGAGATCATACATGTACTTTTACTGTATTACATGTACAAAATAGTACATGTATTTACTAAATTACATTTTTTATTTGTAGTAATTCTCAACTGATAAAGCCGGGGATGGGGGGTTGATAATTTTACCCTGTCGACCACTGAATTCTCTACTTTCCATAGATACAAAGATTTATAACTGGGTTCCCGAACTTCCCAAAGACAATATTTTTTTCTTCCTTCTAACCCTGAATAAACATGTAGAGAATATCTTAAAGGTTGGCAGTTGTTTCACTTGTTTGGCACTTACTGTATAGCCCTGGTTATGGGTACTTTCAAAAGTTTTGTTTGGGAATCGGTTGTGTCAGATGAAGGCTACATTGTTTCTACCGGTATGCATTGTGTCCATGGCCAGTGACTCATAGAAGTACACGTGGAACATCCTTTCTACTTCCACTTCCAAACTATATACATGTACATGTACACCTGTACATGTACATGTACAACTGTATACAGTCTACATGGAGGCCAACACGTGTCACTTCGCGTGGAGTTCATAGGACAGTTGTACATGTATGTACATGTACATGTAGGCCAACATGAACATACAATGTACTTGTGCATGTATCAACTAAGTGTACATACAAAATGTATACATGTACATATATACATGTACATGTACATACTGTACATGTAGATGGAAAAGTCAATGTTTGTTCGCATTCACATTAGCTCTCTTGATTTTGTATCAAAAGACATGTACATGTACATACACTGTACAGTATTTAGGCTTATAGCCTACGGTATACATGTACATGTAGATACAAACATACTACACAAATGACAGATTACATACATTTTCTAGGCCTTGTAACTGAAAATCATGTTAACCATATACAGTACCTGTCAGGGGCGGATCCAGCCGGCGGCAAGGGAGGGGGCCTAAAAAGGGGCCCACTTCGTGCAAAAATTTGAAAATCGTGCCGGTCGATTTATCGCTCATGGGAGGGGGGAGGGAGGTAGTGAGGACATTTTTTTGGCACCCGAAGGGTGATTTTTTTTCCACCGCCACCCCCCTCTTGGGCGCTAGGTGAGGGGGCCCATCTTCTTTTTTTTCAAAAGAGGCTGTTTTTACCTGTTTTTTATCCTAGGGGAGGGGGGCCGGGCCCCCCAGGCCCTCCCTGGATCCGCCACTGGTACCTGTACAGGGGTAGCTCTGATGAAATTGTAAATGTACCCAGGGAGCTGTGACTTCAAAAGAACAAAATTACAGTTCCCTACAATGTAATGTACAGTGTACCTGTAGGCCGACATGTGTATGTAGATGCTGGGTCAAGAACATTAGAACAGGCAGGGAGCTGTAGTGGGTAATAATATTTCACAGCACCCTGCTACAAGTGAGGCCTGCATGTACATGTAGGCCTACACGTGATACCTGAAAGTGCCATAGCGATATGTAACTTATATAAAATGCTTGTACACTGTTCGTGTGTGTACATGTATGTACCGGTATCTCTTCCATTTATTATTATTTTTTAATTATTATTATTATTATTTTTTTTTTTGGGGGCCTCATCTGATCACCTCTATTAGTACATGTACTGTAATTACCTTTCTTGTACATGTGCCTCTGCTTAACATGTCTGTTCATGTATCTTGACCCCCGCCTCCACCTTCTTTCATTTAATAGGGACAAGACAAAAACAGATGTCAGATACATTTGTACATTGGCACAGGAGGTTGTGAAACAGTTAGATAGTCAACACTGGTAATCACACCTTCCTGTAACCTCACATACCGCCAACGTTTCATCTACGTTTTTTTTTTTTCTCTCTCTCTCTCCTTTTTGGTGGCCACTAATTTCCCTCCTGTGTTTACCGTACAGGTTTCATCTCATTCCTATATTTTTCTTTCCTTTCCTTTTTTTTTTTTTTTTTTGGGGGTCGCCACTAATTCCCTTCTTTCCTGTTGTATTTGTCTGAGTCTGACCCTACAAGAAAGTAAGCAATCTACATGTACATGTATACACTATAGATGGAGCTGAGAGCGATGTGTCCCAGCAACCTCTAAGGAACCTCCCCACAGAAAGGGGAAAAAATGATTTCAGGAAGTCACAGTGCATTTCTAAAATTGCTTAGCATGATAGTTACAGCCAAGTTAACCGAATGTCCACTTTACAGTGTACCAAGCTTGGTTTAATAAAGGCCCTTTAGTCTTGTGTACATGTACCTTGTACAATAGTTGTTAGAAAGCTTAGTTAGTGAGGCTAAAACTTTAGTATTGTGGATATTGGGTCCCATTAGACAGAAACTTTGATCTAATGGTCCCTTGGTCTTGTAAACTTTCCAAATAATTGTCAGAAGGCCTCTGAACCAAACCTTGTACATTGTAGGTCTCATTGGTCTTTGGATTTGTGTAACATCAAAATGCATGTACATGTATTCTTTTAAGACCTGTGAGACAAAAACATGGGTCGTGTTGGCATTTGGACACATTTTTTCATGTTGAAGCTTGGTCAGCTAAGATGCCGTGCCATTCCTGGATAGCTCTGTACAGTTACATAGCTTTATAGAAATAACTCTCACAAATACAATTTTTCTTCTTCCCCTGTGCAGGACTGTGGAATTGAGGGCCTTGTCGAGGAGCTGTGTCTGAAGCTGAAGAAAGTCCAGGAGGAGAGGGAGGAAAATGCCACACCCCCACATTCTCCGGACAGCAACTCACAGAAGTCCTGCGATGGGGCTAGCCAAACAGAGAGGTAAAGGTCAAGCTTATTTTTCCTTTTTTTTAATTTAAAAAAAATCTTCAACCTCTAACAGTAATGGCAACTATTTTGAAGATTCTTTGAAAAAAGTTCATTTATAGATTAAAGGTTCAGTCTACATGTACATGTAGTTTGAACAAATACACACACGACCCAAGTTTCAGAAGCCTCTGATAACTACATGTCAGTCATTCAAAAAGACATCTCCTGCTTGCAATTCTATCAGGTAGTAATAGGAGTGTAGTGGTTACAATGAGGGAGGGAGGGGGTATGAAGGAGCTGTGTTTAAAAAAAAATGTTGCGAGATAACCTCATATGAACTATAGTACATTTTTAAAACAAAAATCCTATGAAGGTTTCTTCTTCTTGTTCACTGATTGTGGGACTGATGCACTTTGATGTACGTTGTACCCAGATCATTGACAATACCACATACATGTACATGTAGGTCTTGCCCGTAGGAAAAAATCTGTATAAAGCCCTGCTATTATACATGTCGGTGTGGAGCTATACAGTGCATATAAAAGTACCCAACTTTGGTAGCTCCTAATTAAAAAGTCAAAAATTATATGCCTTTGAAATCTTTTTCATGATGAAGGGTAACTTGTTTTCTGTCCAATGATACCCTATTCATAATATTTCTGACATGGGTGACTGATCACCAGGGTTTTAAAAAGTTTTGTCAAAATCGCCTTGTGCCAAGTTTGGGCTGATGGAACGAATGTGGGACAGGCCATATGCATGTGCTTAAAGTTAAATTATGCTTCAGTGCTTCATTGTTTAACATGATGCATTGTATCTAGGCTTTCACAGAACCTTGTTTCAATCCATTGGATAACCTGTAATTATTTTGAACAGCCTACTAACTTCTTGTCTCATGATAATGATATCTAAGTTCTCTCTGCTCACTTGTCTGCTGCACCATTTTATACGCGTAAGGAGCATAAGGTGTTTATCTCGAATAGTGAATGAAGAAAAAAGGTTACTGCACCCAAATGCAATAAAGAACAAATATGATGATAAGTATCCAAAAAATTGACAGTAGACTGATTAAAAAAATAACATCCCAAATAAAGTTTTATCATTTTGTATCACCCAATGTAAAGGGTTAGCTTAAATAAGGGATGCAAATAAAGTCAAGATATTAATCATCATAATCAAGAGAATTTTATAAACTTTGCTTGTAATAAGCATTTCCCTGAGTTTGAGTTGATATTAACACCTTTTCATTTCAGCTGCCTAATAATAGTGCATGCACATAAGTGAGCAATTGTTTTTGGAATGAGATATTAAACACACACATAATGGCTTTTGACCCACATTCATTGCTTCAGCCAGAACTTAGTTCAAGAGGATTTTGACAATACTTTTTGAAAAGCCTGCTGTTCAGTCATCTGTGGCAGCACAATTATGAATATGGTATCATTAGCAAGGGTATTAGTTACCCTTTACCATCAAAATATAATTCAAGGTCAAATACGGTAGGTTATAACTTTTTGATAAGAAGCTAAAAGGTTGGGTAGACTTTTTAAAAATATGCACTGTATATCCTGTACCTTGCCACTGATCCGTAGTTTATGACTAATTGCTGAAATTCCCCTAACTTACGAGGTCAAGGCATTTGGTCAGTAATGCTCTCTGGTAACCATGGCAATCGGTTACAGTCGATAGAGACAGGATGCAGCTGCTTTAACATGTACATACATGTTCACTTGAGTAAGTTCAGTAGACCTCTAGAATGATATGCACTTGTGATGATATTGCTTTAATAGGCCTTTCTGTTGTGGATTTAAAAAGTACCCAAATCACTCATGGAATTATTTACTTATCAGGGAAGGGGAATTCATTTTCATTTTTCCCCCTTCAGTTTGCTGTCAGGTCAATAAGACATTTGAACTACATGTACATGTACATTGCACAGTAGTACAAGAATAATGCAGGCAAGCCATAAAAAAGGTACATTGTATATGGTCAATCCTGACCTGGGATAAAATGTGAACAATTTTTTGATGAGATTGTAGAGGGCCTAGTATAGGCCTGTACATAAATGTACTATCATAGTCATTTTTTTATGAGAATTCTACTTTGCTCACAAGATATTATTGAACATATGAACACAAAAATGTACAGTGTGCCTGTGATTTTCTTACTCTCTGTGTATCTCTCTTCCTTTCCCCTCTCTTCTCTACCCCTATCTCTCTTTATCCATATTTTAATCTCTCATTGTCTCTTGCTCATTTCTCTCTCTCTCTCTCTCTCTCTCTGCCTGCCTTTATCTTTGGCTTTATGTCTGTCCTCTGTATTTCTCTGTCATTCTGTACTGTGTGTGTGACTGTGTGTGTGTGTGTCTCTGTCTCTCTCTGTTTCTATCTCTCTTATAGTAGGGACTTTTAGATTTGCACGTCGACGTAGTGGACTGCCACGTGTGCCATTCTTTCAAGGCACTGGCCCGTGCCGGCAGTGCCTTAAAAGGACGTCACATTACCTTAAAAGGATGTCACCGTGGCAGTCCACGTTCTCGTCGTGTAAAATCTAAAAGTCCCTAGTGATATACATGTAGACTGTATTGGTGTTAAACTCTGTTCTTATCTCTCTGTCTCACTGTACCTACAGTATATCAATCATTCATTTTTCTTTCTATATATCTTTCACGTAAACACATGTTATGAACTAATTAATTGCCTTATACTGTATACCTCAGCCTGCTCGCTACACACAGACACACAGACACACACAGGAGTCAAATTTACTAGAATCCATTCAAGACGATAATGACTTAGCAACATTCCCATCAAACACAAGGTCCACATTGTAACAAATTATCATGAATGGCAGGCAGGCAGGCAAGGGAGCCTGGCTGGCGAGCATGATGAGGATTTCATAAACCCCTTCAAGGTGACTCAGGTCTGGGTTATTGCTTGAAGGAAATATGAATGGTCTGAGCTATTGCTGACACACGACCAGAAATTGTGCAACTCATTACGCGCCATCCTACTTTCACTTCACCCCATTAGTGTCTGAGTACTTTCATGACATGTAAGAACCTGCATGCTGAAGGCATACAGTACATGCCAAAAGTTGAAGATGCACCTATTTTCGAGCTTCACTTGGAAATAATATTTTTGGGGAATAACACAAGGTACATTTGCAGTGGAGTAGACACTAGAAGAGGTAATATTTCTGTTAACACCTTCCCCCTGTGTCCAAAAAAGTTGTTGTGCATATTTGTGGTATTTCTCTACATTAGGTTGTTATTAAATGGGAGCTATATCTTGTTGCTCCTTCCCCAACAAAAATGTGCAGCCACGTAATGTAAACAACTTACACTAAGCTCATTTCACATAAATTTGATTGCTTGCCAATGATATGTGTTCAATTATTATCAGTTATTGAAAGTGGACACATGTTTGTAAATATAATTCTGATTTATTCTTTTTTCATGTCTCTGCTTCATGTACAGGTATTATGATGCCTTTCCAGCTTTGAGCGACAAGTCTGGAGCTGTTGCAGCAGACACTAAACCAAAAGGTGCATGGAAATCTAAAGCCAAACGCAACAACTCAACAGGCTCTATCTCCAATCCTTCCAGTGATCGTGAACTGGAGTCGCTGCCAAATAAGAGTGTATCTGCCTCAGTCTCTCGCAACAGTCGCTCTCCAGTGGATTTCAAGAGCAAGCAGTACCAGCGAGCTCAAAGCCTTCCTAGCAGCCTCTCACGCAACCAGAACAAGAGTCCCACGTTCGTTGTTCCGAAGTACCAGGGACGCAAGGGACACCATCGCAACTACGGCCACAGCCAAGACAAAGTCACAAAGCGCTACCAAAGAGACTGGGATTGGGGCAGTCGGGGTGAAAGAGTAGATGGCAAGTACAAGAATGCTGCTGGCAGGAAGAAAGGTGGCATGTTTCCCGAGTGGTACAGTGAAAGCGGAGAAGGTCAAGCTGACTTGAATCTGTTCCTGGATGCAAGGGACTCTGGAGCAAGAGAAGAGGCTAGCCAGGACGTGTTCCTTGAGGCGAATGGTGACAGTGCTGTTAAGGAAGAAGAGCGTCTGGAAGAGGCGGTCAACACGATGGCTGAGACCCTGTGTCGCAGCATAATGGAGGAGTGTGACGATGACAAGCCTTTTTCCAAAAGCTTAACTATCCATGGACTACTGACTGATGAACAGGACATGTATATGTTTGGAAGTGGGGACAGCTTGAAGGATTGGTACGCAGGTTCCACAAGAACGGGTGACTTCGAACGTGAGGTCAGCATGGCTCCGTAGATGTCGATGGTCAACGCAAGCTGTCATCATCCATCTGGGAGAAGAATCTTGTGCCAGGGAGTCCATTGTGTGAAGGCCAGCAGGAGCCCTGGGAAAACAATGCAAGATCTTGCCTGCCTACTGCTAGCAGCCCCCCAAGTACATCAGCATCAAGTGGTGCAGTTGATGTCAACCAAGCTGGAAGTGATCCAACCAGTCCAAGGAGCCTGCAGGGCGATTCTGCACTTGAGGAACCTTCTGATGCAACATCGCTTACAGGAGAACTGAGGGTTGACATCAACCACCATCATATGGACAGTGCTCCCATCTCGCCACGCAATGCTCCCATCGGCACTGGACGCAATAATGACAGTCTCCTGCGTATTTGTGACCACACCCATGCACACTCCAATCCGTATGATCCACAAGGACCGGGCACTCCCTCAGGATGGGGAATTTCAACCGACAGCTCCCAAGGACCCCTGCAGTCTACACCTAGCGTTCCAGGCCTACCAAGTGACCAGTCCTTCAGTGCAGATGATGACAGCATAGTGCAAAGCATTTGCTCATCTCACAAAGATGGTTCAATTTTGAACCTCTCAAGTGAAGCTCACTCCCTGGATATGAATAATGCTCTCTGGGCAACATACGAATCTAAACAGCCACAAGTTCAACCTCCGAAAATCGTGACATGGGACGAAAGCATATTCTCAGGATTTCAACCCATGGCTAAAATGTCTACGTTCATTGAAGGTGGTGTCTATGGCAGCCCATACAGCAGTCATAACAACAGTCAGTTCAACAGCTGCTCCACCAGTCCTTGTAATGACAGCAGTATAAGAGAACTCTGGGAGGGCTCTCACAACAGGGACACAACATCATCTGTGTGCTCCCTAGAATGTCTTTTGAGTCCTCAGCCATGCGGGGCATCATGCTGCTCTGTCCAGGATGAGCAGAGTGTCATTGAAGACAGTCTTGTGGACAGCCCAAAGTATCTTTGCTCCCGAAGCTCATCCCGATTTGACTTTGCGAGAAGTGATGCTGAGAACAGCGACAACTCGAGCCCTGCTGGAACTGAAACTGATGAGATGATTTCGGAAGATGAATGGGTTGAGGAAGTTCCAAGAGATGTGCAGGATGTAAGCAAGAGAGGAGATAAAGATGATATAGCGGATCAAAGCGACAATGACCGTACTCCAAAGGACAAGTCCCCTGGAGTGATCCATGAAGGAAGCCTGAACAGTCATCAGGGTTCTTCTGCCAACAGCCAGCAAGGCTTCTGTGGAGGCTCTCTAGGATCAGGCAAAGGCACTGTTGTCAGTCAGCACCTCCTGTCTGCAGACTGGAAGCAGCATCAGGGAATATCTTCTGTCAGTCCCGACAAATTACCTTCCGTTTCATCAAAGGGCAGTGCTGAGTTGACAACCTCATCAGAAAGACCTTTCATTTCAGAAGATTCTCATTTCAAGCCAATTCAGCATGAATCCAAGACAGAACCGCCTGGTGTTTCTTCCGACGAGAATGTGGAGTTTAAGCCTTTCGAACCTAGGAAATACACCCGAAGCACTTCACATCCAGGTGGTCAGAACTATGGCACTTCTTCCCATCTTTCTGGAGCTAATGTTAGTAACTTGTGGAAGCCAATCCAAGGATCTGCTCCTCAGATGTACCTTTCCAGTGGGAACCAAGGTTCCCAACCCTCCATGCCACCAGAGGACAGCACTGCCAGAAGCACTAGCCAAACATCGCAGATACATCCAGGTGGATTCTATTCTGGTGGATTTCCGGGTCAATCTCAAAGACTGGTCCTGCTCCAGGGTATCCTGCCCAACCTGGAGAACCTGGAGGCCTTTGGAGGTGTACTTATCCTGGAGGAGCTGGAGCAGATATCCGAGACCCAGGGGGAGGCCATGGGGAAGGAGGAGGAGGATTCATAGCAGACAACTGGGGATTCTATGGAGGCAGACCCCTTGGAATGCAACTTGACCATGATGCACCGTTGGTAAGCTACATGCTATTAATTGTTCATCACATATCATAATGAAAGGATGCAGATCTCTGATCTGATAGGACCAACTTGACAAGTAGTACCAAATTGATGATTACAACACAATGATAGGTTGCAGGATACATTTTTCTAAAAAAAATTCCGGCCCTGTTCTTTTATAGATAAAGTCTCTTCTTAAGGCTATTTACTCAATATAGTATGAGAAATGTGCTAATTAAACTGGATAAGAAGGGCTACATGTAGGTGTTACTTTCAAAGACTGTAACACCAGAAACCTTAACCTTTGCGAAGTGTTGACTTGACAATTTTTCTTTCTTTTAATTCTTCTTGTGATTCTTGTGGCATGAAGGTGTTACAAATTGTGATCATTTGTAAAATGTTATCACTTGTAAAATTTGCCCAGGTGTTACTTCCAATCACTGTAACACCTAATTGTTCTCTTGGCTTTTTTCCCATTAATTTCTATGTTAAAGGTTCTACATGTATGTCACATTTGCAGGTCAAAAAATGAAAAATTAAATTCCAACGGCATTTGAAAGACAATACTTATTTAGAACTTCCCTCAAAACTAAAGGGTTTAAAAATGGCTTTTTGTTGGAAAATAACAACCATTAGTTGTTGAATCAACATAAGTGATGCAATCAACTATTAAAGTAATTTTCAGACCCTTGTACCAAATGGTTGTATGTTGTGTGCTGCATAAAGATTCAATCAGTTTAATTTTGGCCATTACAAGTAGTGAGTTGATGTAGGCAAAAGCTCATGTACCTGTTACAGCTCATTTTACATATGTTATTACCAAAGAAAAAATTTGTCAGTCAGTCACTCAATAGTGTCTGACAGGGAAGTCTAGAAAGTAAACGGTTTTCCTTGCATAAGGCTTTAAAAAAAAGATGTTGTATTGCCCTCTAGGTGCCAAAACATTGGGCGGTCAGTCGGTCGGAAATCTTTTTTTTTTCTTTCTAATACTTTTTTTTCTTTTTTTCCTCCCTCTCTGGGCTGATATTTCTCAGTTTTGAATGCTTTAATACATATTTTTTTATTCATTTAAAGGTAATGCAAAGTTTTGGGAAATTTTGAAATGGGATGGATAGTAATTCTTTAAATTTTTGATATATTTGGATGCCCCTGTGGATGTGGATTTTAGCCCCTAAAACACTTCTGCTTACGAGCAAATTGAATAATAAAAAATTTACCGGTGCTCCCGGTAAATTTTAAATATTTCAAATAGTGCCTAAGGCCATTCCATGGTAGCTGCGACCATGAAAATCGCAGAATATGCAGTTTTTATAACTTCCAAACGGGAATAGCAAATCGGTGAATTGTAGTCAAGAAACATTGTTTTAAAGCTACAGTAACATCAGTCTTGAGAGGAGTTTATTATTTACAATTTCATCACTTTAGAGTCGATTTCAACCGCGACAACGATCATTGAATATTGTAAAATTGCATATGCTTCCAATATGTTCATTTGAACCAAATTCATGACCCCATACCAAAACTTTGTAATACCTTGGCTTTAACATCTTTTTTCTAAAAAAACCGTTAAATTTTTTTTTTTAAATTTAAAAGCCGACCGTAGATTTCAAGATTTTTGGGTCGGTCGCAAAGGACAATATAACATCTTTTTTTTAACGCCTAATTTGAATACTAGGACACTGCTAACGTTTAATTTCACAGATAGGACATACATGACATATTCATAATTCCTGCAAAGACCTACAGAATTTGATGTTGGCTGCGAAATGGACATAGTATCTTTAACTTGTGATTTTTGTATTTTGTGGCATGAAGGTTTTTACAAATTGGGTAAAATTTGCCATTGTTTCATGCACACAAAAGTATCTCCTATTGTAGTACTCGTCTTCACTTTTATGAGAGGAAATACTTTAAAATGTATGTACTGTACATGTAGCATTACACTACTCTCCAGAATAGCCCATCCTAAATATGGCATGAATCTATATATCCAAGTTCAGAGACGTTTGATATGCCTTTCCCCTGTAATACTGCCTTTGTCTCCATGTTATGGTCCAATGAAAGTATTTATTTCAAATCTTAGGAAATGCTCATCCATTAAGCAACAGTTATGTCATTGCTTTGCCAGCCTCTAAGATTTTATATTTTTGGTAATCCCTTTCTTTGCCCGATTTCTTCAGCTGTATCAAGATGAAGACGATACCTTTCTTCATGAGGGACTCCTGGTAGACCAGCCGTTGGAATCACATCCTCCCCAAAGATCTCAAGGGAGATTCAAGAGAAGAAGTAAGTACTGGCATCTGGAGGTAGTTAACTCTCAATAATTCATTAACACTTTCTTAACCAGGAATCATATCTTAAAGCGTTCATAAGGAAAGATGATTTTATGGATTTAGTAATTTCAGAGCTATAACATTATATACTTGCGAGTAAATTTAGAATGTGTCTGACATACAGACGAATAGACAGATAATTTTTCACAGACTTGTAAATAAAAAATGAATGATAAATACATGTAGATATTTTATTCTCTGCTTCTTCAAGATTGAAAATGTATTTTTGGAGCGATGGTGAAATATTAATAACAAAATATTTGGGAAATTGTGATACTAAGATAACCAATACAAAAAAAAAATCATATAATTTTCAAAATTTTCTTGATGAATGGGTATGCCCCCTCCCTTGATTGCATGCACTTAACAAAAAAAAATGAGGAAGAAAATGCCAATTAACTCTTTACTAATTTACAATATTTTCACTGAATCTTTTCAATATCTTATTTCAATTAAAATAATTCATTCATACACTGGTCTGACTTTTAAAAAATTTTTTTACTCCCCTGCCCCTTCCTCCCCCAACAAAAAGAGAAGAACGCTTGTACCTTTATATGCAAGGATGATCATCATGACATGCTTATATCATGGAGGGCAATCTTTATCACTGATTGCACTTGGCATCTTTCATTGTTGGCATTCCATAAAGATGGCTTGTGAATCTGAAGGTCTATTGGGGTACATGCAACTACATGTATACTGACATTGGATAGCCAAGAGGCCCTCTGGTCTTGATATATAATCGTAGCTCGTTGAAAGACATAGTTGCATCACTGGAAGTTGCCTTTGATTTTTCAGTCATTTCACAGAGTTCCAAATAGTTTTCTACAATGTGCAATCTCTATGGGAGCTCCATGATGTAACCCAAAGAGTGGATATTAACATGTTTTTCAATTGGTGGTCATTCATTGCTGTCCGCCCGTGAAATAAATGCCGCGCATGCACAGTGTTGAAAACCAACTTCGTCAGCTGGGAAGCACCATGGTTTATTATGAGGTGAAACATATATGAATGGAATGATGATGCTGAAACACATGTATTAAAGCATTAAAAACTGAGAAATATCAGCCAAAAGAGGGCGGAAAAGAAAAAAAACATTAAAAATTGAAAAATATCGGACAACAGAGGGCGACAAAAAAAAAAGTTTAAAAAAAAAAAAACTTTTCCGACCGACCGACCCATTTTTTGGCACCTAAAGGGCAATACAACAAGTTTTTTTTTTAGGCCTTATTGTAGGGTATCAACATACATAAAACATTCCATCTTAGCAAGGAACATATCAGCTGACGACCAGTTATTGCATGATATCCAATGAAGGAACGTGCATGTATTATCTGCAAACAGCCAGAAAGGCGCAAACTAAGTCAAATTTTGTGTTCACGCCCTTCTGAATCTCAGCACTCGATATACACTTGCCTGTAGGTTCAATGTTCTGTATGCATTCCAAGAATGGGAGGGCACGAGGATTCTCAACAAGAAATGAGTTCTCATTCTTTCATGGCTCACATACCAATGTTGAGGGCCATTCTAAGGTGATACCGTACTTCCTTGTACGTCATTGTAATGCATCTATAGACAATTTGTTCAAGGATCATTTGATACATTTTCCTATATCTCTCTTTTTGTTGGCACGGGAATATCATTGTAACATTAAAGTGTACCAATCACCAAAAGTCATTTTTCTCTGTATGTTAAGGGTTCCACATCACTTATACTAAATTCAAGATATGAGCTCCAAAGATTACTAATATAAGCTGTATTAACAGCAGAGGGACTTGTGCCTAGAGGAAAGGGGTAAAAATATTAATTCCTCAGTGGCGGATCCAGGCTTTTTCAAAGAGGAGGGGGTGGGGTCAAAGCCAACAAGCGCACAGGGCACACTGCAATCGCGCCAAAATGCTAGCCCTTCTAGGTGGGGTCCCGGGGCAGAGCACAAAGACGTTTGAAGGTATATACATGAAATATTTAGTGGGGCTTATTTTGCTTTCTAATGGATCCGTACAACATGGCAGAGCTCGGAGGGCCTGGCAGAGCCCCAGGGCCAGGACGCTCTTGAGTTTTAGCAATTCAGAACCCTCAAGATGACCATCTTTAGCGATGGAAACTCACCCTCTCTCCTAGGGACAATTTTATACAACAGCGGGTTGTCTTGGGAACCACTTCTATCTTTACTAATGGGGTCCAGGGGGTCCGTCTTAGGGCTCCTGGATAGCCGTCGTGAGCGATAAAAACTCTAATCCATCCCTTAAAATTCAAATTGCACTGCCCCCATTGTGTCTCTCATTGGGCAGTAGCAGAACATGCCCTTAATACTGGACACAACATTCAATGGGATAAAAAAAGGATTAATCCTTCACTGAATAGGGACTCTTGCTATACATTAATACCTTTCTTTGGTCCAGTGATCTCAAGGCAGCAGACAGCAAGAAATTGTGTGAATAATAAAAAGTCTGCAGGAGTGGCTGTTAGAAGATTAAACTACATAAAACTCACACTCTCTTCTAAGGACAATTTTATGCAACAAAAGGTTGTCTAGGGAACCACTTATATCTTTACGGATGGGGTGCAGGGGGGAGAGCCTTTGCTGGGAGTCTAGGGATCATAGCCCCAGCTAGCCCCAGCCCAGGAAGTTCTTGAATTTTTCAGGATTTCTTACATTCCTTTTGATTTTTTTGATTTTTCTTTAAAATCCCTTGACACTTACAAAATTCTGTATTTACCTTGAAATAAGGCAATTGGAGACACTGTCCGGGCAATCCAGATTGGCATGCCCTGCGGTCCAGACTTTGAGAAGCCCTGGGGTAGACAGTCAAGGGATCCTGTAGAAAAAGACCTGCACAGGGTTTTATGATTTTCTGTATTTTCTTCATACTTCTTCATCAGTAGCTTATTGAATATTGGTAAATTTTGAGGTTGATTTTTTACATTCTGTCTGTACAAAAATGATTTTTTTCAGGTGATTTTTATTTTGTCCACTTTAAGGATCTTGAGGTGGAAAGAATGTGAGCTTCATTTCCTTGTTTTGAAAAGGAGCTTAAAGTACAAGTCCACTCCAAAAATAACTTGCCACCTAATAGCACCAGAAAAATCGGACAAACCAATCAAAAAAAGTTTGAGAAAAATCGGATAACTATAAATAAGAAAGTTATGAATTTTTGAAAAAGTATGTAAAACTAAAAAAAATTGGAAATCACTTAATCACTACACAAATTGCCAATTTGGTTATCAGTTTGTGACGTCATGTCCTCACTATTTGTCAATTGCTTTATATAGTTTAATCCCATTAATTTCCCTTTTTATCCCCCAAAACTTGATTTCCCCCAAAACTTGATTTTCCCATGCCTTTGCCCAGGTTATATGATTTGTATCATATTGCTTTCATGACATTTCACAAAATTTGGTATGAACTTTGAAGAATTGATACTATTTTCTGAATATTGTATATTCATAATTATTGATATTTATATAAATAGTTTATCAAAATTCACAATTTTCATGATTTAACTGGAAAAAAAATTACTCTCTATTAGTGCATCCACACAAAACATATTACTATCAATCTAACTTGGATGCTGGTGTGAAGAAATAAGATTCTTAGGGGGAAAATAGGAAATTTATATTATCAATATAAAGAAAATCTTTAGTGGATAGTGAGGACCATACGTCACAGAATCATGAGTGAGTTGCCAATTTGTGTAGTGATTTGCAAAGTTTTACATGTCATTAAAAATTCATAACTTTCTTATTAGTTATCCGATTTTGCTCAAACTTTTTTTGATTTGTTTGTCTGATTTTTCTGGTTCTATTGAAAGTAAGTTATTTTTTAGGTGGACTTGACCTTTAAGTTTGTATATGGCTTCTTTTAATCGATAACATATTTGGTGTAAATGAGGAAGAGGGTTAATGTTACCATGTATGTTTTAACGCAAATGGTTGATTATTCACAGTGTGAACACACACCCACATACTTATGACATGTTTCATAGTGCCTTCAACTTGTATAGCGTTATTTTGAAATCCATGATGCATGCCAAACTGTTCCAGTCCTGTTGTTTTGTTTTGATGGTTGCAAGGCAGAATGATTGCCCCTCCCCCTGTTCTTCCTACCCTCTTTCTTTCAATGAAGTATCATTGAGTCTAGACTAGAGTATCCATACTTTATACTTACTCAAAGGAGAGACAAAGGGGCATTGGAAGAGGATAGACTATAAGATAACTGCTTTGCTTTCAAAGGGGCTAAACTTCATTCAACTTATGTTTTCATGATTTAGTTTGTTATATAGAATGCTCTAAATTACCAAATGTGCATGACCTATAAAATATTTGAAAAAATCATTCCTCAGTTTTTGAATATTGAATCTACAGTAGGAAAATTGAGTCAATAGCAACACAAATGTAAATCATTATTTCAATATTTCTATACACAAACATGCATGCTTTTTCAGGGGGGGGGGGTAGGAGGATTGGTGGGGCTGTATTGTTTGATACTCAATTATACAGTTCATATCAAACACTTTATTTTGAGAGAACAATAAAGCAGTGAAAAGAAAATGTCATTGATTGTCAGTTTGAGGAGGAAACACGTATCCATTCATCCCTTTAGGAAAACAAATCCTGGATGAGTTCATGTGCATTGTCCGTTCTTTTGAATAAGTGGAGCTCATCATATAGGCAAGACAATGCTAATGTAGGTGTTTTCAGACACTAGTTTTGTGACATACATTCAGAACTTATCCTGTTCAGCTCAAGAATATCAAATTCTAACTTTATATCTTACGTAAAATTGTTAAATTATGAATCAACATGTATTATTGTTTTTTTTCTTTTACTAGGTGGGGCTAACAGTGTCTGCAAGGAGTTCCTGGAAGGCTGCTGTACCAACAGCATGTGCGGGTACTCCCACGACACCAGTCACGTGACCTGCGGCCAGTGGCTAGAAGGGAGATGCGAGAGGGGGACCTTCTGCAAGTTCATGCATGGATACACCAGGTATGAACAATATTCACGTCAGTAGTAATGTAAATATTTTGGCAAAACAACCTAAGTCGACATACATTGTTCTACCAGATTATTTGGATAAAAATAAAAATGGGAAAATTTTAATCGATTTGAAAACTGAAATTTTGACAGATGAAAAAATGACATACGTTGTTTTGCCAGATCACGGCCGTTTAGGTCGTGAACATTATTTATTAATACTAAACCTAAACATTGTGTGGATGCTTTCTCTATTGTGGACACGGGTTTCACAGATTAGTAGTCTGTCCACGGTTTGTTTGACATCTTTACTTGCTGGGGTATCCCTCCGCTTTCATCTTAGTAGGAGTTCTGCGACACACTATCCTCCTGCGACACTTTCTTTGCTGTTAATTTTGGCACTGTCCGAGTTGAAACGTCACCTTTAATCCCACGTGGAACCCTATGTCGTGGACGGATAAAGCCCAGAGCAGATGTCGGAGCATATCTTGCATCGCCAGAATTGCTCAGTGGTTTGGGATTGATCTTGGATTCAAGAGATTCCAAGTTTGAAACTAATTAGTGTGTACCTTGAAGAGGCACATGCAGTGTGACCCTATTTCTCAAAACAACCCTTGAATATAGGTCCTTTTGGCATTCACATCACACTTTTACCTGGTAACTTATATCCTTTCAAGAATGCCATGCAACGATAGTAATATTCCAAGCCCATCTTTGCCTCTGTTTTCACAGTAACATGTCATCAGAGAACAGTAGCAGAGCTTGCTCAAGGAGTGGGAGTACGGATGAAACGGAAGAAACATCATGGGTAAGAAGTCACTTCCACCGTACAGCGTAGTTTGACATGAGGGCAGAACATACAATCATTCCTTCCAGACTTTACTATGAGGAAAGGAGCAATCTGAATTGTCGAGTAGAGATAACTTTCATTACTGAAAATATGAGAAGAATATTAAGTCCAAATGTTCTAACCTTTCAACTTTCAGGTAGTTTTATTATATCTGAGTACAAGCCTTTGTGGTTTTATAGGTATTTGTGGAAGAGTGCTGAAATTAAGTTGGATATATTATACCCTCACAAAATATTTCTGTCAGAAACAAGCATATGATCATTTAATACCAATTATTAACTTCTACTGTTCTATGAGACCTACACCGAACCAACAACAAACTGATCAACATAATTATATTACATAGAATTGCAAAGAAATGATTGATTTGGAGTTGGTGTAGAGTCAGTTCAGCAGCATGATTAAGGCTTATGACTATGCATATCTTCCTTGCTAAGTTCATGATACCTCCTTTCTCTCGCTCACTATCCATCCTCTGGAATCATCTCTTCCACTACAGGACCAGCATCAGCGGTCGGCATTCCCCGTCGTCCCAGACCTGATGCGGTTGCCGGGATACCAGGGCACCGGTGGACACGGTGCTGGTAGATCAGTAGGAGAGGGGGAAGGAGGAGAGCATATGCGTTCGTTACCTATCAATATCTCCTCCAAAAACAGATGACGAAGACTACGCTACCGTGACTGGTAGTACAGAAATAGTAGGCTATTTATATATATATATATATATATATTGTAATATGTTTTATTTATATTATGTCAATCACTTTATGTGTATAGGTATCGAGAACAAAAAAATCTTTATGATTATAAACAATCAAACTATACATTTCAAGAAAACAAACATATGAAATCTCTTCGCTTGAGAGTTCATAGCGATTATATGGATGTACATGTATCTAGTTTTATCTTGCAGTGGTCAGGGAAAGATTGAACTTGGTACAGGTGTACTTCTTTCTTCTTATGGGGACAACAAATCCTCAAGTGAACAGCAACAAACAAAATCACATCAAAGGTTAATATAGAATTATGTAACTTCAAAATGGGACAGCCTTGATGATTTTTTTCAAATCTCATATTTGGGATAGATTCAGAGACCACTTTGTTACCCTCATCAATATTTACCTATCAAATATTGTTAATGAAGGAAAGGGAAATTTGTGGAAAGATACAATTTTTTGGGTGCTTTCTCTTTCTCTCATCAGCACATATTTCAAAATAGTGCTGAAGAAGGAACAAAAAGGAGAGAAAAACAATTATAAACCCATTTTTTCTTCTCATACCTATGGGGGATAGTCTTGACAAAAAGATATTTTTCTAACAAATTTTGAAAGCTGTTTAAAAAAAAAATCTGACTGTATCAGATACAGTGTGTATTTTATCTGTACAGTAAAATTAATGTGAATAAGAAAGAAATGATTATGGAGTGCATATAGCTTTGCACTTGGTCATTTATTGCACTTTTATAGCAACTATAAAAATGAATATCTTTAATGCATATATATAAATACATACATATATATGTAAAGGGAAAACAATGGTCATGGTCTTTTTAAAATCAATATGGGCTGAGTAAGACTTCATACATCAAGAGAAATGTTAGGTGTTAAAAGGTCATGATGATACTTGTTTTCCTTCAAACTTTAGGATTTTGTAATTTTAGAAAACAGAATTGTGTCAAAAGTTTGAGATTACAGAGATGATCTGTAACACTACACTTTTTGAAGATGGACAGCAGCATTAGGTAGTATTTTTGTTTTTGGCCAGAATAAATTTTGAGGAGAAATGTTTAATGCATATCGCTGCAACTTGTGGTCATGATTGTTGCGCAATTTTTTAGAAGTGGGATATCTTTTCTCATATATATTTCCTTCTCCTCTATTGGAAAAGGAATTAGTGGAATCTGGAAATAATTTAGAATATAATAATTTTTTTATAGGATAATTAATTTCCTGTCAAACATTCTTGATCGAAACTCGGCATATTCTGCAAGAAATTGGAATAATGTAGGATAGGGACATTGTTTTACACTTATGAGAGGGAAAAAAGTGCTAAATAATATGTAAAATATTAACCAAAGATGGAAAACTAAAAGAAGTGCACGTGATTCTCTTTCATGTGCCTGTCATATATATGGAGTTGTGCTGCAGTGTACATTCACATGACATTCATAGTGTTTTACCAAAGATGAGGTTCCTACGTATTGTCTGTTGAGAGCCAGAAGGGCATTACGTCATATAGTCAAACATAGAATTAACACCCTTCTGGCTCCGAACAGTGACATGTTGTCTCCCAGATCATCACAATCGTTTTCCACAAGTAAACTTTACAGATCACTCGAGTATTATTCTCAACAACTTATCGAGAAAATCCATTGAAAAAAACTTCCACTTTAGATGTCGAATTAAGTCCCATTTTTAGTTGACGTATAGAACCTGCAATGGACGGCTTTGGTAGACCTTTTTCCACTCTTAAATGTTTATGGGATGTGTAGCCCAAATATTTTGGCAGTTTTCGGATGCAATTTCCGTGAACAAAAGATATCAGCTACTAGTAAGTAGTTTTAACTCATAGAAGAGTTGAAAATGCACATGAAATGTTGTTAAGTCAACATTTTGGAGTTGATAACCTGGAAAAATATGTTTTCTTTAGATGCTCTAACAATTTTTGTTTTCTCTTGCAAGAAAATATGAAACGAATAGTGAGATTCAATAATTTCACACTCTTGTATATTATTGGAATTTTATAGAAAAAAGCGTTTTATACCAGAAAAAAAGAGCAATCTCTCTTTGAATGTAACAGTAGAAAATATTTCAGTCTTTCTGATTTGACATAATTTGATATACTGCTCTTGCTTGTCATGGCAAGTGACATGAATTCAGAAAGAGTACATTGTAAAAAATCATTATTTAGTTCTAAATATATTTGATAGTTTTACACCAATTGTGGGAAAATGTGAGGTTTAAAAAAAAGATATATTATTTTTTTTTTTTTCATGTGGTATATAAATATATTTGAAATTAATTTTAAAAAACAGGTCATGGAATTTCTCGAGAAGGTCTTAGAAATGTCTTAACATTTAAAGAACGCATGAAATACTTGCGGCACAAATAGAAATATAATTTCTGTGCAAGGATGGCAATTCTGCCCGTTTGACATTTCATTATGAGGCACCATTCTGAGGGACAGTACAAAGAATAGATGTGATTTTTGTTGGAAGGGGAAAGAGAGAGATAGCTACACAACTTGAAATACATGTAGCTAATTGCTGAATGATAGGGGCAAAGGGGGAGTGTGTTAAGGAGCGTGGATTGTCATTGTGGATGAAAAGCTGTCAGGAAATAGGAACTCTCTCGTATCTATTGCCCTACAAAAGAAAATCTGTGGCAATTTGAAATCGAGTGATGTTACAAATACAAATAAAAATGTTAATGGAAGGGCCGAGAAATTAGTGCAAACCCTGAAATATATGTGGCCAATTTGATATGTACGCAAAAGAAATGGTGGAACGAGGTCGAGACTGATGGCTTGCCATGTGATCCTAAGGATGATGTATAAAGAGAAACCTAGTTTTAAAGTAAAGTTGTGAATGTGAGGAAAGGTGCGATTCAATATAATAAATATTTGATAATTCTGACGAGTGATGAAACGCTTTAGTTACTATTTTATGCTCCGTAAAAGAAGTAGACTACATTCCATGTATGAGATTGAAAAATGAGAAATTATTTTTTGTCTGGAGTGAGAAGGGCATTAGCTCGTGTTGTTTAACAAAGAGTCAATACACTTCTGGCTCCATACAGATGATTCGTTCTGATGTGGGTATCAATTATAAAAAAGAAAACAATGAAAATTAATGTTTTATGTATTTAATAGGAAGGTGAGATTTGTGTCAATTTAAGTTTGCAGTTTACAAATGATTGGTCATATGTTGATATGCTTTGATGGCCGTATCATAAGTATTTAATGTTACAAATGTTGTATATTAATTGTAAAGGCCATGACGGCTTCATAGGGACTCGAAGGAATTATTATTTGTTTTTATTCCCGAGTCCAGATAGTAGATATGTAAACAATTTACTGCAATTTGTAACATGTGAGTGATTTTTCGTGTTAAGAATCAACTTCTTGCCAAAGTAAAAGAAACAAGGAAAAAAAAATGAAACAAAAACGTGTATCCAAATTCAAAAGATCTGATGACGTAAATGTGCATAATGAATTGTGATACTGTTGGTATCGCTGGAAGAAAAAAAAAGAATACCAAAAAAAAAGAGAAAAACTATGATATTAATGATTTTAATGTCCGTAAGTCTAGTATAAAAGAGGTTTATCCATGTGTATTGATAGATTTTGCTATTTATGCCCTCTGTTCACCTCTCGTGAAGAGAAATGTAACATGTTATATATAAGCTTGCATTGAGTTTAATACAGACAAGAGCTTGTTAAATGTTAGCTCTTTATTTTCTTCAATAGATGACTGTTTTCCAATGTTGATTATATACATTATTTGACTAGTGTTTATTATCGTAGAAGCATTTTACCATTTCATTATCTGAAGGGGCTGAGAGAGAGATTCTGAGTTCACAACTTGACATTTTGAAAATTGTTGATGCTTAAATGTAAAGAAAATATATCAAAAAGTTGCCTTCTGGGGTATATTATTTTTTGAAGTAGATTTCATGCCTGCATTTACCCAGAGGGGAGTTGTCTGGTTTGGAAATACAATGTGGATCAGTGTAGTTATCCAACTCCCCTTTAAAAAAAAAAATTCAATTTGGAATGACATATTTAGTTGCCCTGAACTCCTATGTATGTCGCCTTCCATTCCCCTTTTATTTTCCAATATCCTTGTCCTCAAACTTAGATTATATCAGTCTAAACTAAGGAATCTCTGCAAAATTTAATTAAGTGAAGATAAAATTGGCAAAGATTGAATATGCAGCATTTTTTATATGGGAGGGAAGGATGATTAGCACAAAAAAAAATGTCCTGCAGATTTTCATATATGCCAATGAAAGACAACCTCCTTTTTTGCTTCATAATAAGAGTTTAGTATTAAAATTGTGTTTAGCCCTCTTCTTTGAAACCCATCTCCCTCCTTCCCTTCAACTATTTATGAACAACTTTACAATCCTACCCTCCAATTGGTGCTAGAAACAGTGTCCTATCAGAACGATAATTGTATTTAGTCATTATGTGAGATGTTGATTAACAAACATTTTGTGTGTAAACTGCAAAAATCGCGATGTTGATTGCGAATGTAGATGAAAAGTGAAGTACAAGTGGGACCGTTTTGTTTTCCTAACATTGTTATATATTGTTATACTACGCAGTATGCATAGTTTTCATGTTTATCTCTTCTAAATTGGTTTAAGTTAATAATTTTATACTTTTTTGTTGTCATAATTTTATGACAAAATTTATCTTTCTTTTGACAATATGTTTGGTTAATGTGCAACTCATATATTTTTTTGGTTGATTTTGTTTGTAAAAGATAATTTAATTTGTTTTTGCATTGTTGTATTTGATATTTGTGTTCAACGGAAATATGCAATAATTACATATCCTTTTTCTTTTTTGTTCTACCGTATGTTTTATTTTCTCTGTATATAGTCCAGAGTATATGATTACGAAAAACATATCATACAAGATAGTTAAGGGGTTTATATGCCATTATGTTTTTGGTAGTTTTATTTTTCACCATTTTCACTTTTGTGTGTAGGTTCTGCATGTACTAATCATTCTTAGGTGTTCACTACACTTTTGTATTAGCGTTCCAATATTGATGTTAACAAGCCACAATGGTTGTGTTCATATTAGTTTGTAGTATCCAAAAATATATATTGTGTTAGACTGTAGTTAGAGTCAGTTTATGTTGAGGTTTTGTTTCCTACCAAAGGTTTGTTCATTGCATGCTAGATTAGTTAATCTGTGTGAACAAGTCAAAGGTCAGGTCAATACTGACCCTTCTCATAATGTGAGTCACCATGTGACATGTAAGGTCAAAGGTTAAGTTAATATTGACCCTTCTCATAATGTGGGTCACCATATGACATGTAAGGTCAAAGGTTAAGTTAATATTGACCCTTCTCATAATGTGGGTCACCATGTGACATGTAAGGTCAAAGGTCAACCTTATTCTGGCCTTTTTCCATGTGGTTTGATGTGACTTCTGTGTTGGTAATTAAACAAAACAATTATCTTCAGTATTCAAGCTTGCAACCCAAATGAAAGTAATGCTATTGTTAAAACATTGTGAGTAGCACCAGAGTGTTACTTCTCATCTCTTTACCATTTACATAGAAGCATCAAAAATCAAATTAAATCAGGTACAAAACTTGTGGTCTTTACAATGAAAAGAAAGTTTAGGGAATAAGGAGTACATAATACATATGTTGTCTCCTGTGAAGTCGAGGCAGTTTGAAAACAAGGCCCCAATGCTGCTAACTTATTCTATTGAGAACAAAAAATGAAAAGAAAAGAAAATTGATCATTCAAAAAAAAAAAATTGAACTGCCAGATACCAAATGATCTATTTAATTGATTTGGTGCAATTCTTCCTAAATACTTGTTTATATATATCACCCATATACAAGTTACATTGTAAAATGACACATATTTAATCAATATTATTTCATCGGTTTCGTGTCTTTATCCCTATAATGTCATGATCTGACCCATTTGTATTTCCATGAACTATACTTGTGCTAACTTCCTAGTTATTTAGGTACATGTATACAACTTAATAACTAACACTTTTTTTTATTAGCACCTATCTCCCCAAAAGAAGAAGAAATAAGCTATATATGACTTTGTAGACTGCTGTCGTTATTGTCGTGATTCAAAATAGGATTGTTGAAAGATAGTTTAGCTACAATGTTGATAGTAATTTTAGATAGATTTCACATTATCAATTGTATGTATTTGTAAGACTTTAATTTCCAAGTGTTATAATGTTATTAAAAATATTGAGGGGTCATGAAACAGTCTTTCTTACCAACCTTTATTATTATCGTCGGTATATACTATCTGATAATGACATTTTTTGTTTAAAGGAACATGTTAAAAGTATGAACGATGCCAATACCAAAGCTCTACTTTGCATTTTTGGGATAAACCAAGTTAATGATTTTGAATGAATTATAATTGCAATTAGAATTTTGTCCTTGCCTCTTGCAATCTAATAAGCTACATAGTATAGATATGAAATATATGGATAGTTATAATTACCTGCCTGTGCAAAACTGAGGAACTGTATTGATAAAATAAAAAGCAAGGATTGTAAGATAAAATAGTTGAAAATCAAAGCTGCCAGAAATAAGTAATAATGAGTATTCCTACCACTTATTGTATAATTAATGACGAAAAAACAGAAAAACAAACAAACAACACACATGAATACAAAGACTAATCAAAACAATACAAAACAAAAGAAATAAAGAAAAAAAGAAAAGACAAAACAAAGATTGTTGATTAATTGTTCTTAAAATTCAGCCATCTCATAATTATTATAATAATTATCACCTCTTCTAAGTTTGTTGGTGTCACATTGAGAAATCGTTTACCAAGTCGATAGCTTCATAACTTGGACTCAGAAGCCGCGTTGTCCCTTTTCAATTGACAGTTTCCCAACTAACTCTAGTATCGAAAACCGGCGTACACGTAGTGGGCATAAATATTATGTTTAATTTTTGTCCCTGAAACGATACTGAAGCTTTTATCAAAGGGGCAACCATTAAGCCATTAATGGATTAACATGGGAAATATGGTAAGCTGTCATTGATTGCACCCATGACATTGAATTGTATTGTTTGCGCGGAATATATGTCTGCTAATATCCTGGTGTGCGTAACCGTGTTTAATTCATATATTCCTGTTATTGTCAACTGGTGATTTGATATTGAAATGTATTGGTTATTACAAGGTCAATTTCATGCTGGGGCCATGGGAATATGTAATGTATTGTCTGCTAATAGCCAGCTAGAAAGGCATTGTTGTGTATAATTAATGCCCTTCTAGCGCTCATGCAGCGGATGGACCATGAAGTCTTTGTTGTCTGGGGTTAGAGAGTATTGGTTGACAAATGTCTCTCTGGTTTAAGGAAAATTTTAGATGAAGAAAAAGGCCCAGGTATTGGAACGGCCTTGGTTTGCATTTGGATATACTTTCTGAATAACGCTTTGTGAACATGACACTCCTTTTCAGAGCAGTTGTCGTTATTGTTGACTGTCATATATTTCGGTTTATTCAGCAATTGGGGATGGGTATCCTTATTACACGATTGAACCATAATAAACATATGGAGTGAATCCCCTTACAAGATGCCCACCAACTTTGTATCCATTTGTATATGAAGTACACATTGTTTTCAATGAAAACATCTGCTTCCTGTAAACTTCAGAAAGAATACAATCTTCTCGAGATTGAAATACGCAAAACGAAATAAAACTTTGATAATTGGGTTAATTCCTCATTATCTTTTCATATCATATACTCGTGTATGTGGTGAGATTGTTGGGTGTTTTATGCATGTATACATTGCATGATTTTAATACATTCAATCAGTTATACTGGGGAATTGAAATGGTGCTAGTGAATGTATCTACTCATTTTTTCAATAGAATTAATGTTTTACTAGGGAAACGGAATGTTGGTGAGGTCATTTAGATTTTTAAAAATGCATTTCTTGTATTTGTCTTTCACAGTCATAACCTTCATGATATTAAGTACTTGTTCGACAAAAATTAGTTTCACATTGTTACAAAAATGGTTCAGCTTTCACGTAATTAGCGGCTCTGTTATTAACAGTGTCACTATACGCAAATCGTTAAAAATCGAGAGTCAGAAGGGCGTTGACCCTTATTCTTTATGCCCGTTGTATACAATGCGTTATTTTGACTGACGTATGGCTGCGTCAATGACCGAATCGGTCTTTGACGCGCCGTGTGAGAGTCACAACGTACAAAGTATATTTGCAAAAAAGACGGTGAACACATTGCGTTAAATTTCTGGCGCATGCACTAATTGCCTTCATAGGCTTTTATTAGTGCAGATAATGACGCAATCGAAGTGACGCCTCGTGTGCAACGAGCATTGATATAAGAGTTTGACGCCCTTCCGAGTCCCAGCAGAATGTTAGTATGCAGTGGTGCATAGATTGTTTTTATATTGACTTTTGCAGTGTTGCGCTAGCTTCAAATCAGAATTATTGGATGGTGTGCACGAATAGTAACACTAATTGCCGTTACACTTGTTATTCGTTGTCTCGCGTGTAGAGATTTAAAAATTTCAAGATTGCTTTTGAACTGCCAGTGCCCTAGTTAGCACATGTATGGCAATGTACATGAACTTAGATGTTCAGCGGTACATTGATCATTCATGGCACAGTGAAATCTTTTTATAAGAAAAGCCGATAGCAAGAAAACGTGTAGGACTTTACAATGTAGTACTAAAAATAAAAAAAGACTCGAGGGTTTTTATATCAACCGCTAAATGACAATGATCAATTTCAAGAAAGTTTGCCATCAGTTTAAACTTAAAATCCAATCAAGGCTCAATCGGTGTTCATAATATGTCGTAGTTAACACATAGCGTAAACGAATGTTTCCAAATAAGCAATGTACTTTTTGAAGGTGAAATGACATAACACAATTTGTAAAATGAAGGAAAATACATGTAATCTATTACTTTGTCTAATAGGCGTGTTAAATGAATACTATATAATACAATGTGTTCTCTCCAATCCGATTAAAAGTGAATAAACTAAGAAAAACTAGTTGAACAATACATAATGGTGTGAATGTGTTTATTCGATTATGATTCATTGTTTCAGAGATACATGTATGTTTTGTGTGAAGAGTATAGGTTGCTGACATTTTTTCTTATTTAATTAAGATAAAAATATAATCGTTGTAATGAGGAGTTTAATTTGTTCTAAACCATAATTTAATGAATTCAATGAAATGATGGAGCTATCATTGAATTTAGATGTGCCTTTATAAATGGTTTTTAGATTCTTGTGTCTTTTTATTTGAGCAGATAAAATGAAAAAATGGCAAAGAAAACGAAATGCCCAAGTGGAAGAGAGAAAGCGGGAAGAAATATAAAGTACATTTAGGGGTAATAGGCTAACCGCGATTATCTGAGGGCGTGGAGGTGATGGTGTGTGTATGGGAGGGGCGGGGCGGGGGAGGGGCGGGGCGGGGGGTACGCGATAAGTCGGAAAGACTTTTGCGGCGGTCAGACAGATTGGAAAAACGAACAAGACATTTTCTTCAAGAAATTCAAGTACTCCCTCTTGCGCCGCTTGCTATGTTATTAAAAGGGAACGCAGGTTACCGAAGTTGTTCTTTCTCTACAATGTTCTTTTGTGTACATAATAATAGTATTCAAATTTATATCTGGTATTCGAGGTGACATAAATAATGCAATTTTCCTGTTTATTAACTACATGTATAGAACATCATGTACTAAGGTTTTAAAACGAATTCTCGTTAAGATCGATAATTTTCATTCTAGTTTTATCATTTATTTATTCATTTATTTATTTATCTTATCATTATTATTATTATTATGATTATTATTATTATTATTATTATTATTATTATTTTTTTTTTTTTTTGGGGGGGGGGGTTATGAATAAAAACAAAACAAAAGAGAGAGAGAGAGAGAGCGCGCCACAGACAGACAGAGAGAGACAAAATAATGAAGAGTTTAATTCCAAAAGGAGCTAAATCCACTTTTGATGAAAATTGAGTTATTGATATCAAAACATTTAGAAGATTTAGCTCCTTCTGGAATTAAACTCTTCAAATAGAGAGAGAGAGAGTTAGAGGTGTGCATGGTGTATTTGTGTGATTTTACAGTTAACTGAGTGAGCGCATGATAAAAGCAATATTTCGTTTGATGTCATGTACTAAAACAAAACCGTGTTGACCTTCATTATAGATTCATGAGCCCTTCAGTTATTTAATGAGAGCCATTTCAAGGTTTCCATAAATAAATTATTGTCATGAATGCGTTATGTCTGATCGACATCCAAACTATAGGAACTCCAGTGTATGTTATAAACAAAAGTGAGAATTTTTACAAGACCTGTTGTCTAGTTTTATCTTGGGACACAAACTAATTGATAAATATCTTACGATTACGTGCGAGATAAGTATTATTTGCATTGTAAAGCATTGATAAATATGTTAGAGGCTGTATTTATGGGTGAAACAGATAGGGGTAGTGGGTAGGGGGATGGGTAGGGGGACCCCCTTCAAAATTTACCTAAATAAATTTCTGTACAAGCTTGATACTCTATTAATTTATTTTATTTGTTTTTTACTGATTCATTTATTTATTAATTTATTGATTGATTGATTGATTGATTCAAATTTACTGTCATTTGTATTGTAATTGATTGATTTGCTTGTTCATTCGTTCATTTTATTCTGTCATCCATTCATTTATGAATAAGCGACTAGGGAGTTTGCTAATTAGGAAATTTTCGGCTGACTTTTCGCGAATTTTGTTCAACACCCCCCTCCCGGCCCCCTCCCATCCAAAATTGTCTGGCTACGCCCATGTGGCATGTCCCAAAGGGGAAGGACGGTATTTTGTTTACGTATCAAGAGGGTGTCTGATAAATATATCCCAATCCACAGATAATAACGAGTCTATCAATGTTGCATAAAGTTCATACACTTTAGGGTTTAGAAAACAATGGTTTGGATTATTTAAAAAAAAACTAGTACCACAAAAAAATTAATCTACGATTGGAAATTAAATGCGCGGCATTTAACAAAAAGTAAGGGGCAGCCCCTTCATGTTGGTTGAGAATTCCTTATATTTATTTATATAAATTTATTTATAGATATTGAGTTGACAGTATTTTGATAATTAATCATTTTTCATTCCCCAATGATTCACAACAGATCAACAACAAGATATATTAAGATACATGTACACCAATTCGAGGGGAATCGATGCTAAATAATGTTTGAATGACAATTGACTATCAATTTGTTAAACCAAATGATAATAATATTAATAATATGTCTTGTTTACCCAGGGTAGCCTCATCAGTATTAATACTGTTCTCCTTGAGGGCCCTGCAATCATATTATTACCCCGGTCAATCATGTTTCGGTATTATCTTATATATATTCTGTTTTGATGGTAATATGAGTAGGCCCCACACCGGACTGCACGTTGCAATTAGAGCCGTGCAATTTTGATTTTTTTTTTTTAAATCTCGGGTGACTGACAACAAAATAGTGATCCGTTTGGATGCCGAAGTTTGCTCAGTTTGTTTTAGCATCGGCCTGTTTTAATTACACGATTGATTGTGTATCGGTGTGATTACGTAATGTAAATAAAGGATATCGTAGTTTGCTTTAAAATAGCTACGCGTTGCTATTTAGTACCTTCAGACTACTAAAATGTGTCAGTTTATGGTCCAATGGGGGTTTTACGGGGGTTTTACGGGGGGTTGATGTCTGAGACATTATGAGGAGATGTGATTTTGTAAGCTGATAAGGGGTTTATAATATATAGAGTTCTTGAGATGCATGTATTGTAGCGTTCTCAGCATTGTGAGCCTCTGAAAAATGGGGCCTGGATGGAATGCTCCTCAAGGAGTGGAGAATGTGCATACATTATGTGCGGGCAAGCCTACAAGTGATGACCGTAATAATAACAATAATAGCGTTTAGACACATTGTCGATGCAAAAAGCGTTATATTAACCCAGAATATCTTTATCATTATCATGATTATTGCTATTACTTTTCGTTGTTGTTATTATTGTTATTTTTATTTAATTATTATTATTATTATTATTATAGTTATTTTTATGTATTTATTGTTATTAATGTAGTATTGTTGGAGTAATGGTATTATTACTATAATAAATAATGGTGGCTTCTTATATAGCGCACATGTCTGTCACGTCGTGACGCTCCTGGCGCTGCCCCGATTATTACCCTGGCTTTAGCAAGGCGGCCATTACGGCGCTCTAGCATTTCAAGGAATTAATTCCTGCCAGGTACCCATTTACAACACCTGGGTTGAGTGTGGCAAATGAAGATCAATGTCTTGCCAAAGGACATTAGTGCCGCGGCGGGACTCGAACCACGGACCTTGTGATCGACAGTGCACGTACTGATTAATCAAAATATGCCCATTATTTCTAACGAGGTAATCCTAGGTACTAAGATTAGGACTAGTTACCATGATTACCATCATTTCATTTATTTATAACATTTGCTATTTTGTCCTTATAACTTCGGCGAGAGAAATGGCGATTCATTAGTTGCATTCAATCATATTTGGAAATAATTGTCATTAGTTGTCTTTTTTTTTAGGATGAAGCTCTTCTCCCAATAGAGATATGATTATACTGTGTAAAGATTATGATTATGTATCCGGAAGGGTATGGTGATTAACTATCTGAAGAAAAAAAAATCCAACTTGAAATAAGAAGGAGAGAGGAGAAATAGAAAACGGTGAACGAGTGAGTGAGTGAGAGAGAGAGATAGATATACTAGACAGATAGATAGATAGATAGATATATAGATAGATAGATAGATATATAGATATATAGATATATATATAGATATATAGATATATATATATATATATATATATATATATATATATAGATATATAGATAGATAGATAGATAGATAGAGAGTGAGAATAGAGGTGTCGTGGTCTAGTCGGACTGTGGATCACATGGTTCGCGGTTCGGATCCCACCGCAGCATTAATTTCCTTTGGCAAGACATTAATCTACATTTGCCCCTCTCCAACCACGTGTGAATTGGTACCTGTAGGAAGGAATGTATTCCTTGAATGCTGTGAGCACCGAAATCGGTAGCCTAGCAGAGCCAGTGTAATATTGGAGGGCCTTGAGCACCTTGCGTGCATGGTGGATATGTGCGCTATATAAATATCCAATATTATTATTCTGATTTTTGTTTATAGAGGTGGATAGATAGAAAGAGATAGAGAGAGGGAGAGAATAGAGAGAGAGAGAGAGTGTGTGCGCGTGTGTGTGTTTGCGTGTGTGTGAGAGAGAGAGAGAGAGAGAGAGGGAGAGAGAAATTATTTCCCGAAATATCGGTATTATTTATAAATTAAAGACATGTCTCCCTCTTAATTCATTAATTATGCTTTATAGTTCATTGATACTCCCATACTTAAATTATGGTCTCTTAGTCTGGGGTAACACACATCAAACGTCATTAGACAAAGTGTTTTTATTACAAAAGAAGATTATTCGTATAATTTGTAATTCCCCTTTCGCTCCCATACAGACTTTTTATTTTTTGAAAATAAGATATTAAAGGTAAAAGACTTATATCTTTTCCAACTAGGTCAATTTATGTATAATTATAAAAATAATATGTTGCCTTCTGTTTTTCATGAAATGTTTTTAAAAATAGCTCAGTCCATAATTACCCAACAAGACATTCGGACGATTTTCATTTACCTCTCTTGCGGACACTCTTAGCCCAAAAAACGTTCATATATGAAGGTCCAAAGTTTTGGAATTCTTTAAGTAATGAAATAAAAAATGCTCCATCGATTAATACTTTTAAGAAAAAATTGAAATTGTTTTTATTACAATCATATCAACCTCATTAAATTTATATGTTGTTGTTGTTTTTAGTTTTTAATACAAGATCATTCTCTACTCGCTGACTCAAAATGTAATTTGATATATTATATTGTGCCTTCTCAAGCTTATCTCCTTTCTAACGCGCATCTCTCTTTCCTCATTTTCCTCTCAACCCCACATGCACATCATCATTTTTTAAAATTATTTTCTGTACCCCTGATCTCTCTCCTTTTTTGGGGGCATTATTTACTCTTTGTATTGTAACCGTATCCTCCCATGTTTGTCATGTAAGGTACTGTCTTGTCCCGTTCTCGTCTCTGTTGGCACCCCCATTTTCTCTATTTTGTAGTTCCTTTTGTAGTTAAGAACTTGTTAATTTAATTAATCATTATTCTTAAGTATCATTTAGGGTGTCCACACCTGTACAAGCATTCCTTTTAAGTGGACCCCTCTGTTTCCAATATGTATTCTTAAATTGTTGTAAATGTTTAAAACTGATTTTGTATTGTTTTGTTGGAAACATAAATAAATTGAATTGGATTGAATTGAAGAGAGAGTTAGAGAGTGGGGTTAGGCGCCAGTAGCATGGGAGGGTAGGCGACACCCTTAGCCTGGATTACCATCTGAAGACCCCCTCCCTCTTCTTAAGCTCGTAGCAGATGTGTCATGACTAGTGACTTCAGAAAACAGATCCAGGCAATTCATGCCAATCACAGAAAAACCAACACAGTAGAGAAAAAAGTCGATAAAAATTATACAATATTTCTCGATCGACACCAAATAGCATCTCACTTTCCCGCCATTAATAGCTTTTCATGCCGAAGTAAGTGCATTTGTATCGCCAAGTGTATATACTCAGTCAAGTATATTGAAGCAATATTTTGAACATGCATTTCATCGACGCTTTCTACTGGCGTACAATTGTTCTTTGTTCAATGTCGTTATAGATCTACTTCGAGAGGCGGGTTTTTTTTTAATGGAGTTTTTGTAGTGACGAACAATGTTATTCTCACACAATCAGGGCCAATTTTTAGCTGAATATTTAAACAGTATGATAAATGATGAGCGAATGTGAATCATATTATCATATTCGCTTATTATGATATTTCATATTACATTGGTATTATAATATAATTATGATGATGATGATGATGATGATGGTAATAGTAACAACAATACTACTACTACTTCTACTACTACTATACTACTACTATACTACTAATACTACTAATACTACTACTACTACTACTACTACTACTACTACTACTACTACTACTACTACTACTACTTCTACTACTACTATACTACTTCTATACTACTAATACTACTAATACTACTACTACTACTACTACTTCTACAACTACTACTACTACTGATTATGATAATAATGATAATAATAATAACAATAATAACAGTAATAATAATAACAACAACAATAATAATAATAATAATAATGTTACGAAGAATAATAACAAGGATAATAATAGGGCCTAATATTAATCTTCGTTTTAGTTTTAGAAGATAATGTCTGAATAAAAATGTGGTTTTCATGCCATTGCGGAATGGGCGGACAATCAAATTAAGCAAAATAAGATATTACATATTGAAAATGATCGTTAAACTTTAAAATGATATGATATCCATCAATCTGTCCCATATATTGTACTAGAGAAGATCTTCAACAAATAAAATTAGTATCTTTGTTATAAAGCTTCATAATTTAAGCACTGGTCGATTTGAATGGAGATTTCAAAATCTTGTTTAAATTTTGTTCACGTGCCAATATTTTCAGAGCAGTTTCAGTTTCTTCCTAATAATTATATACACGCAATGAACTACGATGGACGGTTTAGTTATCATTTTGTGCGTAATAATTCATGTCTTGACGTATTAACATCATATCCCCCTTTTTCCCTTTAGCTGGCTCTTATTCTATCATTATGGGTCTTATCTTGTCAAGATAATCCTCTATCCTTGGTATTAGGCCTATTATCATTTTTGTTTGTTACAGAGTCTGAGTCGTCGTTATTTCCTTGACTCTTCTCAGTGTAATATTACAATCTTGCGTTCTTATGTAGAAATTGCATTTCATATTTGAATAAAACAGTGTAAAGTAAATATATTTTTTAAAACCCTGTCAGAAGCGAAAAATTAAATAGATGAATTATAAATCAACGGAAAGTTTGTAAGCCGGATATTACTATAAAATCAATTATATAGGTGAACCGATCGGATCCACATGTTATGTCCTCACTGTAACTGCAGCAAATTTGACCCTTGTTGACCCATAATTTCAGGTTTTAATTTGCCTTTGTGCAATACTGAAAAGATTTTTTCTTAATTCTTTTATATTTGTATTCATTCAGCTTTCCATTGATATAACATTGTGTTTCCATCAACTAGGGTCTTTATCTGTAGTAGCCATGGTAGATATGCTCTTTTCATTTTAACCAACAAAATGTAATCAAAATATCAGGATATTAAACACAACTTGTGAAAATGGCACATATTATTAAAAACTCAAAGCACAGGTACGGTAAATACAGAACTGTGAATATTATTTATAGCGGGTAATGCATTTTATCCCAGAGGCAATAAAAAGGGGAACTATTAAAGTATTAAAAAAACAAAAAAACATTTTTTTTTTTTCCATCCGGCTTTGATGAAGAGGAATATCTAGGGGAGTTATGACGGTTTACCATTAATGACAGCATCCAAGCGTGAGAATCCAGCCTTCATAAAACCGAGTCGACCGTGAATGCGAACACTCGGGACTACACTTCAAATTGCGAGCCTCCATTGCGCAATCGTGTAGATTCCACAATCAGCAAAAGTGCTAAGATTCCATTTTTACAATAATCACAACAAAAGAGGAAATTACTGGAGAATTCTAGAAGCACGATGCTTAATAGTTGGGAAACCGCTGTTTTTCTGCCTCTCCAAGCATGAAGAGCAGTCATCCGAACGAGATGGTTAAACTACAGGTGCGAGTCAAGTGTGGGCAGAGTCAAAGATATCAGATGTGGCGAGGTTTGTCAAGTACAGTAACTCATTAACTTGACAATATATCGATGGTTTTGTTTAGCCGACATTGTTGTGGAATAAAAAAAGGACTTTCAAGAAATGTGTCTTTATGACTTACTGGCCTGCTCGTGATAAGGGTTCTTTCTTTTTATGCCTGTTTTTTTATTTGCCTAGATTTCAGAATCAATAACAACAATGATTGTTGTTCTTTTCTTTTAAAGGGAACCCCGCATTATTGAGAATAACAATATCAAATCTGGATTTATAAGTTATAGCTCCTAATACGAAGTCTCTACGTGCTTTACATATACTGTTATTACCCGGTTCATTCACTCACGCAATTTGAGCAGCATCTCCACTCCCTGGGGAGTACTCCTAACATAATAGTCACCTCGAGGGCATAATGACAATTATTATCAAAGGCCTTGTCACCAGGTCCTCATTTCTTTATACTAGCTTCTGCTTCCTTGGAGGTATCCATACCATTTTTAAATGTTATAATCCTTATTGAAATTGCTATGTAATTTTGCCACGTTAACAATATAAACCATATTACATTGTTTAATGGTTAGAAAGATAAATTAAATGAAAATTAAATTGAATTAAATGGTCACTCGTCATTCACTGTGTATACTATTCTTAAACCAACATCAGATAAACCACAACAAAATACAGTATTAAATACCGTATTATTAAGAGTTACAATTTTCGGGATTAAAAAACAATTCATTCCAGTGGGCTTCAGAATCAACCACAGAAAGAATCTTGCAGAAATTGAAAAATTTCTCATGGCGGAATGGTTATTATCCCCCAGAAATGTGTTTATGATAAAGCATGACTGACTCCATTGTGTGCGCGTGAGGTATACATTTCAGAGCCATTTCTTACATAAAGAACAAGATTAATATGAGTACAAGTGAAAACATATACTGCTATATCATAATCTATGTTCTGCTTTGCTCATGCATGCATGACTGTATAAGTGAAACACGTGGAACACTGAGGGGATTCATATTTTAGTACTCACAGTGACTGTAGAAGACTGTCGTAGTCGAGTGGGTTAAGCACTTGACTTGAAATTCAAAGGTCGTGGTTCGATCCCCGACACGGCACTAATGTCCTTTGGCAAGGCATTAATCTACATTTGCCACACTCGACCCAGGTGAGGTAAATGGGTACGTGGCAGGAATTAATACCTTGCGATACTAGAGCGCCGTAATGGCAGCTAGGCTAAAGCCGGGGTAATAATCAAATAGTGCGCCTCGGAATAGAGTTGTCTAGATAGACGGCGCTATACAAATGCCTATTATTATTATTATTATTATTATTATTTATTAGTGTCTATCGCATCTATAGGCCTTCTGTGATTGTGAAGCTGTCCCTCTCTGCTACACGCATTTCGAGAAATGTTGTCCTTTCTTCTTTTCCGTAGTTTCACCGGCGGACATTTTTGAAGAATTTTTCAGGACCCCGAAAACCTCTCGTCCGACGAATAAGTGATTATTGCATACTATCATGCCACTTTATGTGATTTATGTCGACAACATTGAATCTTTGTCGACATATCGTCTTCCCATCAAAATGCAGTTTTGTCAATGACAGCACTTGTACTCAAGAAAGATTATTATGACGATGCCAACACGATGGTGTTCATGATTATGATATTGATTATGATGACTAAAAATGACTTTTATAAATGTAATGCTTCCTGGGAGAAATTTCAATTATTTAAACATATTTGTGGCTTACACCCAGTAAATGTTTAAATAATTGAAATTTCACAGGAAGCATTACATTTATAAAAGTTATATTGTCCTATGGCGGACTAATAAATATTTATAAGTCAGAATGAATCAAGAGAGCTTGGGTACTTGTTTCTAGTTCATCGTGACTGTGCCATGGACCAGTGATGGCCTGGTGGTAGAGTCGCTGGCCGGCAAGCAGTAGATGCAGGTTCAAGTCCCGCTGGTTCCAAGATTTTTTCTGACTTGTTTTTCAATACAGATCGATCAATCGATCTTATTTATTGGGTGTAAGCCACAAATATGTTTAAATAATTAAAAATGACTTTTTCCATTTGAAAGAATGTTTAAATATGTATCTCAGCAACATCAGAATCGTGTGTAAATACTTTTTTGACAATGTAATTTATTTGAAAATAGAAACTATACAGAAATGGTTACATTGAGTTTTATGTACAGTGCAATTTATCGGAAATCGCTTAAAGGTACTATGTCCCATTTGCAGGACAAAAAAATGAAAAGGTTAAATTCCAACGGCATTTGAAAGACAATACTAATTTAGAACTTCCCTAAAAAAAGGGGGGCTTGAAAATGTCTTTAAGTGGGAAAATAACGTCTATTAGTTGTCGAATCGACTTAGGAGCTATAGAGCCAGGAAGTAATAGTCTGATTTTTCAGACCATTGTATCGAATGATCGTACGTTTTATGCTGCGCAAAGATTCAATCAGTTTAATTTTGGCCATTACAAGAAGTGGGTTATTGATGTAGATAAATGCTCATGTACCCTTTACAGCTCATTTTATGTATGTTATTACCAAAGATGAAAAAAGCCAGTCAGTCACTCAATAGTGTCTGACAGTGAGTCTAGCAAGTAAACGGGTTTCCTTGCATAATTTGAATATTAGGACACTGCTAACGTTTAAATTTCACAGATAGGACATACATGACAAATACATAATTCCTGCAAAGTTCTGCAGAATTGGATGTTGGCTGCAAAAGGGCATAGTATCTTTAAACAGTACCTGTAGAATTTGATAAGTAATGATGAAAAAAGTTAACAAAAACGAACTCAAAGTTATAATTCAGTCAAGAAAATGACATTGGCCATGAAATTCCGTAACTCAGATAACCTGTTTGTTTGCTTAATTGTTTGGTATATAAGTTGCACATTGGCACATTTTGTGTAACCCCGAACAAGGATTTTATTAAGGACATCTTATTTGTATCCCTTCTTGAAAGGTATCGCGTCAGTTTAAGTTTGCATTTGAATGTTGTTACATGGATACCGTAATTTGATAAATAACCATCGGTGAGCCAACATATTTTCCTCCGGCACCATTCACCCATGAATTTTGTTAATTTCTTCAACTGCGGTTGAGTTTTAGTTAGGTGTAAGGTTAGATTTGGTAAGGATCCAGTCTCGAAGTTTGTAGTTTGTACCTTGACTTGAGTTTGTGCTGGCAATCGACTGCGGAACATTAAATTGTTGTCGCTGCAGTCTAAGTCTTGAAATCTAACCATCCTGAGGTTACAAGTTAAATATATTAATATGTTATACAACTATTGTTTTACCCATACAAGAGACACAGCAATCTGCAATCTAGATCCGTTTAGCAACTTCGATAAGGAGAGGAAAAGAAGGGAATTTGCGCCATTTTTACAAGGTCAGTCTGAGTTTGGGCTTTGGGGAACCAAAGTCTTGATAAATACCAAACCCATCTCTGTTTGACATAACTTGAAAAAAGGGTAGAAGATACAGAGTCATTATCACCAAGTGGCCAATGACACAGAATAAATTGAAAATGTTTTGAAGGACGAAGGATGATGATCTTTGTACGGGATTAAGATAGCATTTTCTCTTTTGTTTGTCGTTACGAGATTAGACCCTGAGGGTGGACAACACCTGAATTATGAGTTATGTCTTGTCAGCCTTGCAGAACGACGTTTGTTGTTACGAAACATTTTGCTTTTTCTTTTTTTTTAATGACATTTATTTCTATCTGATATACAGTGTATGCGTTTAAAATCAGGAAGTTGAGTTGAACGGAATAGATATGAGATATGATAAAGGGGATAACATTGAATAAAGATGAATGTAATTGAACTGATTTGAAATCACCTTGTTTGGACTGCATGTAATCAATTTAGTTGATCACTAAGAAACATTTGACTGAATTGAAATAACGTGTATTTATTATTTATATATACACTGTAGAAATATATAAATGAAGTATATATTTTTTCTTCATATAATTAGAAACTTTGAAATTCCGTTGCATCAGTTGAATCAGATTTTTTTGAATTTTTTTTTCACTATGGGCTGAAATTAAATTGAAATTGAAGTGAATCTTATTATCACTTTGATTTACAATTGACTTGAGTTTGAAATGAATTCAAATCAAATTTGGCTTGAGTCTAATTTGATTGGAAATGAAGGTGAATTGATTCTGAATTCGAATTGAATGAGAATTCAGTCAGGTTTGAATTGCGCATTGAATCTCGAGTAAGAATTGAGTTGGAATGAAGAGACGAATTTGAATTCGATTAAAATCAGTTGATTAGAACTTAAATTCTCTCAGTTGAAAACATTCTATTAACTTGAATTGACTTGTAAGATGTTATCAATATTGATTAGATTAAGTTACATTGTTGTTTCATTTGAAATTTATCTCCAATTAATAAATTCAATTCAATATAAAGTAGTCATATGATAGTAAAACACTATTGTAGTGTATAATAAGCATCCAACCATGTATCGCTCAAGCCGAAATGTTGGTATAATAATCTTGCTACATTAATTAGGCTGAGTGTTTTGCATGAGCAATACACTATACGTGAGAGCATTGGACGGAAATATATGCGCAAAAATAGATAATCTACATAGATCAATGATGTTTTTCACCATGAATTTTGTTTGTTCTTTTGCTTGTTTGATTGTATAATTAACTTTTAGTTTAGTTAAACTATCCATTGTGTGCTTATACTGTCTTTTTATTGTGCAATCCCCTCTAATCTGCCGGGGTTTTTTAGCCACACTTTTCTTCAAACCCTTCAGTCTGACTTGATTAAAAAAAATCTTTTAGTGTTTTTTGTTGTTGTAAATTTTGTTTGATTTTATCGTATCAGTGCAAGTATATCAATTAATTATGTGAACTTATTTTGTTTAATTGATGAATATAATTATATGCCCTTGCTTTATTTGGCTCGTTTTAACCAAGCTTATATTTTATGTAGGTCGTCTTTTCAAACTAAAACGTGTTATGTGTTAACGTACCTAATATATCTAGTAGTAAATAACTGTGTATTATGTATTGTGTATTGTTTTTATTTGTTGTTGTTGTAATTTTTACCATGTAATTTGTCACTTGGCTACAGGGCTCCCTTGAAAAGCAGGCCTTGCGGCTCTGAAGGGACTACCCTGTATTTTAAAGAAGACTGAATAAATAAATAAATAAAAATAAATGGTCAATGCCGATGTTAAAGCCGCCGTCCTTTTCTGTTTCATTTCATCAAGAAGACGATGAAATGTTCTGGTAAAAGTTACTTTTTTAATTTTCTCATTTTTATGCTCGTATGAAGAATACATGTAAAAGATTGTTGTAGAGACAAAGGTTAACGACGTTTTTCACCATGAATTTTTATGAATAATTGATGGCCAATGCCGATGTTAAGGCCGTCGTACTTTTTTGTTCCATCTCATCAAGGAGACGATGAACTGTTCTGGTAATTATATTTTTTAATCTTCTCATTTTATGCTCGTATGAAGAATACTATAATATTGACAATATCCCATGTAAAAGATTGTTGTAGAGACAGAGGTGTCGTATTCTAGTGGTTTAAAGACTTGACTAGAGATGCGAAGGTCGTGGGTTCGATCCCCTGTACGGTACTTATGACCTTAAGCAAGGCATTTTATCTACATTTATTCCTTCCACCCAGGAGTTAAATGGGTACTCGGTAGGATGTGAACCTTAATGTGATTGAATCGGCATGTGTGCTCTTGAAATTCCTCTCATTATTTAAAATCGGATTGAATTAGTTAATTACAACTTTATTAAATTGCAGTTGGTGTTATAATAATAATTATGTTACAAAAACCTCTATTTAAGTTCTCCCGCACCTAATGACAAACATTAAGACATAAAGAGCTAGGTAACAAAAGCACGAACGCAAAGATAAACAACAAAGTAACAACAACAACAACAACACCAATTCCAACAAAAAACACTTTAAGAAAATGTCAGTAGCATTGTGCGTTACCTTATGAAATATACAAGCATTAAAATGACATTTTACATTATCTGAACCTGATTTCTGTAAGAAAAACAAAAGGGTATTGATACTGACCTTCAGTTGATTCATTGAAATTATTTGTGATTTCGTTCTTTTGAAATGTCCCTCGTTATATTCAAGCAACTATTTTACTTTACGTGTCATCTCATTATCTTGTAACCCTAATAATTATCAACAGGCTTGACGTTATATCTAACCACTAACCCGAAAACCAAATAGTATGTTTGGCGTTATTTGCTGACACTCATTAACGCGTTCGCGTCACAAAATACCAAGGAATTCTGCTTGTACATACTACTCGCTCGCATTAAACAAAGCATCTGAGGGGGAAAGACATGATTGTCAGTTTTTGTTCGGTATCATGGGATAAAGACTTTATTAAAATAGATTGGGTGAAGTGATGATCGCCGATTGTATAACTCAATGAAGAGTCATTAAGGCGATTGCTCAAGTGCCGAATATAAACGATCTCCCGTTCACCGACTCCGCCTCCTTCTCATCCTCATTCTGCAAAGATATTGCAATGTGACAGTAGACGAACGCGACTTGCACGCACACGAGCATGTAGTTAACACAGCGCACAGCTAACCCGCTACGCAGACGACAGAAAAAGTGCAGGGTTTTCCAGAAGTGAGGATCTGCTCGTAAATCTTTTTAGTTGAGCACGGAGTGGCGTGAACGAGTGTCTCTCTTTTTCGGCAAGTGTCTTCGATTAGAGCCGTTTGTGTCATCGATGTGGAATTAAGGTGCCTTGGCGACAGATGTCGTGCACGGGATCGCGACCAGAAGCTTCTGTGAAAATAAAGAGGCGACGTTATTTTCGGGATGAGGATATGAGAAGGCGAGAGAGAGAAATTTGGAATGCGTTAGCTGAATTTTTATTTTTGCAGTTGGATCCAAGTTCGCCTTTTCTGTCATTCTCATCATTCTGAGAATATAATTCATTTTGTTTGATCGGGAGCTTGTATCAAATTTCCACGGTGCACAATGATGGTTTCGCGAATCTTTGGAGAATAAAGTTGACAAGAAAAAGGCTGCATCATGCACCTCTTTTACCAACCCCCTCTTATATTATGGAGATGGTTTTACAGATTGGGAAGCACCACACGAACTTCAACATGGGCATTTATTTTGGCCTTATCTCTATTTCAAGTGCAATTTACAACATGTTATGACTTTAAATTAGGCCTCTTAATTCCATGGAATTCCACGGATTACGACTCATACCCATTCCTCGGGACACGCTCCTTTGGTGCTGCAGTGTTAGCGGGGGAGAGAATATCAGCCACGGCCTTGCTCGGGGGCAATAACTCATCGCATACCGTAGACTTCCTGGTCGCCGATACGGCATGCAGGTCGATCGCAGCCGGGGGGCAGGCGGTCGAACTCATGGACAAAACCGTGGATGCGTTCATCGGGCCGCCGTGCTCGATGCCCTGTGCAACGGTGGCCGACTTGACTAGCTACTGGCAAGTCCCGATGACGTCGTGGTTCTGCGCGGCCATGGCCGATGGCGAATCCGAAGACCCATTCGACGTCCACCCCACGCTCGCCCGGACTTACCCGACCATCTTCCAAATTGCTCATACCATTCCGACGACGCTGGAACTCTTCAAATGGGACATATACAGTATAATCTATCCTCTGGATGGACTTATGGGTGACCTAGCGTATAGGACAAGAATTCTTATGGATAAACGGCGGTATCCTCCCGCTCATATGGAATCATACCAACAGCCCCTCAATCTCTCAGTTGCTCGGAGCATCTTGATAAATGTCCGGAAAGTTTCAAGAAGTAAGTTTAAGCAATTTTCCATTTCTTTCAATGTGTGCACACTGTACATTTTCATTGCTATCACTGTCTTTTCCGAATAATTATGAGCAGTAGATTTAAGCCCGAATATTGATTGTTTCGTCGTAATGACAATTATCCCTAATGACTCGCTATTGTGAGTAATCATGTTGTGTTGTTGATGAATTCGTAGAAAATTATGATAAGCACGCCACTTAAAAAACAAACTAACAAAACAATACAACGAACCAATAAACGCACAAAAACACTGAGTATAATCTCCCTGGTATAATGTTGCATCCGTGCTATAAACAAATGGAAAACATGAAACCATCATGATGATACAGAGCTTCTCTCTTGGACCATTTGATTATGGGTAGAATATTTAATACACCCCATTGAGATACAGGTTATAATTTAAAATTTACCGTCAGGCACATTCAGGATAGGCATACAAATCATTTTTGTCGTCTCACATTTTGTATCGAAGCATTTTACTTAATTTGTATTGAAATAGAAGTGATATGAACCATCATCTTTAAAATATAGTAACTTAACGATTCACATAGACCTATGATAAATAATACTCGGTAGATAAAGTAGTTATATTAGTTAAAGTAAGTACATACATTTATTACGTGACAACGTTCACACAGATATTTTAGGAATGCAGATGCAAGAGAGACTACTGCAGTTACCTTACGCAAGAGAGCAACTTCTTTTGTTGAAATAATAGTTACGTTAAAGGGCTTTAAACTTTCAACAACTTTAAATGAACTTCACAAAGGGGTGGCCTGTACAATTACCCCCAATAATTCACCATTAAAAAATATTAAAAATGAAGAGAAAATTAATGATGAGAGCCCGATGAGAGTATTACTCGTAAGATGACCATCAATATACACATTTTGCATTTCGTTGCTTCTCATTTTCATAGCAAACGAAGTAAATGAGACAACCGTATATGAGACAAGAATAAATTGAATTCTCGCTCATATGGCTTCATCAGGAATTGATGAATTTATTCAATTTATTCAATCAACAGCACCATAGAAATGCAGTGCGCCAAATGCAAAGCCGCAGCGTTAAAAAGCAATGAGCTAAATTAATGTTAAGCGCGAAGCGCAAAAGTGCAAAAAAGAAGTAGAGAGTGGGAGAGAGAGAGAGATAATGAGAGACAGAGGATAATAACCCAGGTAGCAAGCCCATGTGGGACCCACTTGGGTCCCATATTCTCTGAAACATGGGCCCCAGATGGAAAACCATCTGGGGCCCTAAGGCATCTGCACCCAAGAAGCATATGGGACCCATATGGGTAAACCCATAGACAGATGGGACCCAGATGGGACCCATACCAAACTGGGCCCAAATGGGTATGCCCAGCTTAATCCCATCTGGTACCCATATTGGTTAACCCAGAGTTATCCCATGTGGGTTAACCCAGATTTTCCCCATGTGTTAGTGTTACCCATATGGGCATATTCATATTCTACCCATATGTGTACGCCCAGCTCATTCCCATCTGGAACCCATAAGGGCTGGCCCAGATGGATTACTAAATATTGGCCCCACATGGAATACATATATGGGTTCCATTTAATAGCCCAGATGGCACAAGTGACCCAGATCATCCCTATATGGGCCCCATATGGGCTTGCTACATGGGAAAAAGGGAAAAGGGGAAGAAACGGGCAGAAGAAAAAAGGAAGGGGGAAGAGAAAAGGAAGAAAGACAAGAGAAAGAGGGACATATATATTCCAGCATTTCCTTCAGGGAACTGATGTGAATGGGCGATGAAAAAAGAGGTTGACTTTAAAGTAGTCTACAATGAAATATTGCTCATGTTTATTTCTTACAATGTCAAAATTACTTTACGGGATCCCCCTCCCTAAAAAGCTAAGGCATGGGTGATGGTAGGTATGAGGTTAATGTATGATCAGGAATTAGTTGAGTGGATGGAAAAGAAGTGAGAAATAAGCTGAAAGAAACATGGAAAATTGCCATGGAATGATGGAAGGCAATGTGAGACAGGCTCAACATGTTCTAAAACAAGTAATAATATTCAAGAATAGTTATGATTTCTTTCACCTAGGAGTTCTTCAACAACTTATTAAAAACGAATAAATAATCAATGCCACATTATTGACAGGGCTTAAAAGGAAAATGAAAAGAAAAACAAGAAACAAAAAAGATTGAATGAAATTTGGGACGTTTTGTTTATAACACCCTTCCAATAATAATGCACCTTCTAAGACTGGTTATAGTTTTTGAGAAAAAAAATAGTGCTCTAATCACGCCCTTAGGGGAATATTATGCTTATATTTTAGAGCGTATCTGGTATGATAAGTATATCTGGGTGAAGAAGGAGATAATGGAAGTTTGTTGTTTGGTAGTTGGAACGTAAGTTTTATATTATGTTTTTAAGAAACAGACAGTTTGTATGAGATCAGGAGTGGAAAAAAGGACCAAATTTTGCAACAGTGATATTCTGTTTCATTGAATTGAGTTTCCCACAGAGAGGATTTAGTTGGTTTAAAGATACTATGTCCCTTTTGCAGCCAACATCAAATTATGTAGAACTTTGCAGGAATTATGAATATTTCATGTATGTCCTATCTGTGAAATTTAAACGTTAGCAGCGTCCTAATATTCAAATTATGCAAGGAAACCCGTTTACTTGCTAGACTTCACTGTTAGACACTATTGAGTGACTGACTGGCTTTTTCATCTTTGGTAATAACATACATAAAATGAGCTGTAAAGGGTACATGAGCATTTGTCTACATCAATACCCACTTCTTGTAATGGCCAAATTAAACTGATTGAATCTTTGCGCAGCATAAAACGTACGACTATTCGGTACAATGGTCTGAAAAATCAGACTATTACTTACAGGCTCTATAGCTCCTAAGTCGATTCGACAACTGATAGTCGTTATTTTCCGACTTAAAGACATTTTCAAGCCCCCTTTTTGGGAAGTTCTAAATTAGTATTGTCTTTCAAATGCCGTTGGAAAATAACCTTTTCATTTTTTGGCCTGGCAATGGGACGTAGTACCTTTAATTAAAGAAGGAAGAGAGTCAAATGAAGAACCAAAAGTAATATGTTTTTCATTTACTAATGAGAACTATGTTTTTTTGACATCTCCTTACACAGAATATTGGAATGGGTTTTTCACGATGAATGTTGTTTGGAGACATCAATATTCATAAAATGTATGTTGCTATCACCAGGAAATAAAGAATGTTCTGTCTACATGAATTAACCTTTCCTGGTTGCTTATTAATGCATTTGCCCACTGGTATCATAATACTTTCACAAGTTGATATCCCTCACCATTGGATTTTTTTTTGGTAATGTCTAAATTTCGTTTAAAAATAGATTATATCAGTCTGGTAGGCCTACACTGCAGGCAAGAGTCAGGACTAACATTTAGCATGTTATTAATTTTATTACCACTATATTCTCTGAAATGTTATCTTTATTGAGGGTGACTTGAAAAAGTTAATAACTTGGAAGGGAGGGGGTGCAACCTGCCACACGCTTCTACCTCTTGGTTGCTTCGATCCATTGCCGAAAATATTTTGGCACCTATCATTCCCCAACCACGGATACAAATCGACACCCTGGTAGGGTGTTTATTGGGAAGCGTAAAAGAAAAATGTTAAAATAACCTACCAAACGTAGAATCCTTTACACTAAACGGATCGGGCCTATCTTCCACCGTTAAACAAAGAGTGCAAATTACAGGTTCACTGCGCACATCTATAGCAAGTTGCACACGAGGCATCATAATGATGGCGTTATTACCTGCGCTAATCAAGCCCTGTGAAGGCTACAGTTAGCCCATGCGCTAATAAATCAAGGCAGTGTTTGCACTGCGTCAAGGACCATGGCAGTCACTAACGTAGTCTTACGTCAGGTAAATAACGCCTCGTGTGCAAATGGCATCAGGGATATAAAAGCAGTAGAGGTATGCCCTAAAGGTCGGTCCCCATAAGTAAATAATCATAGTTGATTGATACACGTTTGTAAAAACCATACACATACAAGCACATCTATCGGGAGATGTGAGTTGGTCTAGCAGTAGTGTCCATATGGTACGGTCAACTCTGTCTTCGCCTACAAACTGACTCTGATTGGAACAAAGTTCGAAACTGAGTCACGTTTTTCGGATGGTGACGTATTAAAGGTCAGCCTCAGACGTAATAGTGATCATTTCTAAATTGTTACGCGTCATTTTATTTAAACAAAAACATGATATTGCGCCCTAAAGGTCCTGCCATTGAGAAATTCTGAAGGTCCAAAAGTGAACCCTTTTTTAAAGTCTGAATAATCTCCATGTATTAAAATCTGAGCGTTTTGTTAATAAAGACCAACTGAATCTAATCGAATGTAGTGATAGTGATGTTTACTGTTCCTGTCAGAAATTAAACCACGGTAAAATCCAATAACACAAGTTTGCATTAAATGTATCCAGCATTACTTTTTACATGTTTATTCGTTGATCCCTTGAACTTAAAATATGAAAGGATCAACTGAGCATGAAAGCTTTTAATATTTACGGACGGTTTGATGGGGGAGCGGTTGTAAATTCTATCTAATACCAAAGAGCTCAATTCGATTTGCTCTCCTGTTGGTAAATTACTTGATTCAATTAAACCAGCACTCCCCATAGTCCTTGCCCCGATATACATTAGCCGATATGTTAACGGCTATCCCTAGATTGTAAGTAAATTAGATGAACTTGAGCTGTACGCATGTATACGCAGAAATATGATTGAAGTAGCTGTACATGTGATAGTATAGTATTAATGACTGCTTTGAGAGAAATAGTTGTTTTTATACGCTCAGGGAAGGTTACAATTGTGCTATTGCCCGAGGCGTGCCGAGGGCAATAGCCCAATTGTAACCTTCCGAGAGCGTATAAAACAACTATTTCTCGAATATTAAAGCAGTCATTAATACTTTATATGCCGAAAAATAGTCAACTTACCAATCAACTGGTAGAACAGGAAGAGCAGAAATAAATACTAAATACACATAGAATCTAGTTAGTGTTAGATCTAATAATATATTCAAATCTGTTGTTGAGAGGCACTGGAAAACCCATCCACTCAAGTTTTCACCCTATCAGAGACTACCCAACGTGACGAGGGGCAAATAAGCTACAAGCTTTACGTCTCTACATCCAAGTAAAGTAGTCTAGACTACGTCTACCGCGGTGCGGTAAAGTTTAATACTCAGTACAATGTCAATGACAGTAGATCTCTAGACCCCTCTAGTACACAACAATTAATGTGTGGGACTCCACTGACTGGATTTGACTATCATATTAGACCTTACATTGGTGTGCTTGCTGTCAGCAGAATTAATCAAGTCTTGCATTTGATCATCATCAAGAAGTTGAAATCTTGGGAGAGTTTCTTCAGCCATTTTTGCCTTGTTTGGAATTCAGTACGATAGAGATTGCCGTACGGTCGTCTGCGCTACGATGTATTAAAAATTGGTAAATTAAGCTAGCGACCGATTATTCGCACAATTATGGTGTCCGTGCTCGCACAAACCAGTTTTTAACACGTAAACCAATGGGTATTTCAGCAAGACTGAACTAATTTCCCGGTAATTGGAATTTTGCCGGGATTTTACCTCGAACTATTACATGGCTTTGGCATTTTTCGGGAATAGTTAAAACAACGACTGCAATTTCGACCAATCAGATGGCTGGATTTCTTAAGTGAGGTATATAATACATAACGGTGTTCAAAGGCATAATAGGGTAATTGACTATTATCCCTTTTGCCCATGTTGAAAAGTTACATTTCCAAACATCATGAATAAAGTATTGTCTTTATTCTGATGCGAAAACAATTATAATTCCATTCATCGGAATTTCCATGATTCTATTTTTGAAATACTGTAATATTATTTTGACAATTTCTAAACGGTGTGAGATATCGCGCCCTGTTTTGTTTAGCAGTTTGTTTGTATGTTTGTGTGTTTGTTTGTATGTTTGTGTGTTTGTTTGTTTGTTTGTTTGAACCCACGCTTTGATATCTTCTCATACAGTATGGCAGCAAAAAGGGCACACCCATTCGCTTTCCATATAACGATAGATAACTGTTCGTGTGTGTGTGTGTGTGTGTGGGGGTATCCTGTGTTAGAAAGAGACGCAATTTTGTAGAAGAAGAAGAAGAAAAAAAAAAAAGGAAAAAGGAGGAGAGGAGGAGAAAAGTAAAGCTCAAATTCTGCGCCATTTTCATCTCGTTATGGCTATGTTAATTCGCCATAGAGTGAAACATGCTTTCCGTGTAGTTACACATATCCAATGCACTTACGATTGCATCTATTATTCAAAGCTTGGTTTGATCATAACCCTATCGCTATGCATATCTTTGTGCATATTCACACGCTCTGTAAAACGTGCATGCGAGAGAGAGAGAGAGAGAGAGACAGCCAGAGAGGGAGGGGGAGAGAGAGAGAGAGAGAGAGAGAGGGGCTAGTACAGGGCTAAGAAACAGCATGACGATAATAATAATAACAGTAATAATACTGATAATACCGGTTTCTTATATAGCGTTTTGCCACTGACTGACCAAAGCGCTTACAGTATTATTATTACCCCGGTCACTGGATTCAATAACAGTATTCTGCGCATTAAAGTGCACGTTCTCCACTCCCCGAGGAGCGTTGCAGCTAGTCACCTTTTTACAGGCGAGCATATGCTTATCCAACCACAATGCCTGTCGCTTCCTACCTTGTACCCAATTAAAACCCTGAGTGGAGAGGAGCGATGTTGATAAAAAATGCCTTGCTCAAGAACGTAAGTGCTACATGACTGTATGTAAATGTTACTTTTATTGTCGTTACTATATTATTATGAGAGAGAAAGAGAAAGAGAGAGAGAGGGGGAGAGATAGTGAGAGAGAGAGAGAGAGAGAGAGAGAGAGGGGGTTCTATGAATTTTTAGAGACATGTTCTACAGGCTAGATGTCTCCTAATCATTGGGTAATTAGCGATGCTTAATCCGATAAAAATCATGATCACTAAAAATAGAATGATTACTTTTACTATTTCATGTTTGGAGATATTCCGATATTCACCACTGTATGATTTAAAAAAACTCAGGGGAAGCTTTAGAAGTGTCCACTGCGTGAGCTTCATAATACTAGGTAAAAAAACAAAATAAAAAGTAATGACCAATAAACAAAAACAAAGAAAACTAAATAACAAAAACGCAAGATCATTTCTTTGGAAGCTTGGTTCGTGTTATCGTCCTTAACTCTGCAAAGATTTGAGGAATTCTGTTTAAAATACGCTCTTTACCCCCACTTTTACTCGTATATTAAGAGAAAAAAATACATTTTTACACAATATAGGCCTTATTACAGATGTCTGCTGTTCCTTTTTTGCCTACTGTTCGTGCATACATGCATTGCACAATTATATAATGTTATATGGGTGGTATTCTCATAAGTTAAGCCGGGACTAAGTCCAGACTAAACAAGAATTTCAGTTCACATTTCTATGGAATGCTAGGTTTCATCTTCCTCCTTCAATATTCCTGACAAAGATAATCTACCAAAGACTTTATTGAAATTCAGTTCATACTCATATTATCCTTTTCTTCCCATTTCATTGGAAAATTAATTTTTTGGACACTTTTCATTGCAGGATTAAAATAATCTGTACAGGGTAAATGAGTTGGCAACAGGCACTCCATAAAAGTATGGACTAATTAGTTAAGCCAAGCTTAACTTAGTACGCGCTATCGGAATACCACCCATGCATGTCTTTAAAGAGAAGGTTGAGTTCTGGAAAGAGGTGAAAATAATTTGTGAGCGTTATCATTCTTATTATGCAAGTGTGGAAGAACATCAGATAAAAAATGTTCCCTGAAAAGCATGACTTTTCAAATGCCTTAATATTCTAAATATCAAGGGCGGATCCAGCCGGCGGCAAGGGAGGGGGCCTAAAAAGGGGCCCACTTCGTGCGAAAATTTGAAAATCGTGCCGGTCGATTTTTCGCTCAGTGGGGGGTAATAGATGGAATAGAGGGAAGGGTAATTATTTTTCCACCGCCACCCCCTCCCTTGGGCGCCAGGGGTAGTGAGCACAATCTTTGTTTTTGGCACCCGAAATTTTTTTTTCCCTGCGGGAAGGGTTATTTTTTTTCCACCGCCACCCCCCTCCCCTTGGGCGCCAGGGGAGGGGGCCCAACTTCTTTTTTTTCAGAAAAAGGGTGTTTTTACCTGTTTTTTCTAGGGAAGGGCCCGGGCCCCCCCCCCTGGATCCGCCACTGCTAAATATGGCATGTAACAGCAAAAAAATCGGGACGGATTTTTATGCCACATGTTCGTGTAGTCCCACATACATATTTCTGTGTACAGTGCTTGTAACTTAACCAAGACTGGGCCGAATTTCTTATCATTTTGATGATTCCAGAACCTTGCAGTACACACCAATACTTATATACCAGATGATCAACCTTTTCTGATCGACTCCACACCGTTTCTTTCACAATGCAATCGCATGACCAGAACTCCACTTTATCTTTAAGATAAAGTGGAGTTCTGGTCATGCCACACTTGCATAATACAATGATAACGCTCACAAATTATTTTCACCTCTTCCCAGAACTCAGCCTTCTCTTTAACTGCCTTGTTTACGGCAACCCCACACAAGCCTTGTGCTTTTAGCTAATTTCGCCTACTGCCTCATTAAAATGTTAACATTTATTTTTAAGTTCATTTGATGTACAAGAGGGAAATATCTCTTATTTCCTTATCTGAATCCGAAAAATCTTTCAATGCTATAATTGCGAAACCTAATGATGCGCTAAACATACCCGTCAATCGTCAATGATAACTGAATGTCGCAGCACTATTGAGCGATTTCAGACCGCGGAGAGTAATTTACGTTACTGAGAAAACCCGCAGGTCTAATTATCGCATTCAGCGCGAAAATATCAAATCGCTTTGTCAAATAATTGTTATGAACAGAAAGACTGACAGACAGACATGTCAGAGCAGTAATGATGCATCTAGGTTTTCTTTTTTCAGACGTGATTTGGAAACATTGGGTAGGATTGTGTTGTGTACTTGTGTGTATTGTTTTGAAGGAGAGTATTTACGTTACTGCGAAAAAAAACGCAGGTCTAATTATCATCGCATTTAGCGCGAAATGAGCAAATCGCTTTGTCAAATAATTGCTCGAAACAGACAACGACTGACAGACAGACATGTCAGAGCAGTAATACTGCATCTAGTGTTCCTTTTTTCAGACGTGATCGGGAAACATTGGGGAAGATTGTATTGTGTGTATTGTTTTTAAGTTAGTGTGCGGTAAAAGAGGGGTAGGGTGGGGGCGCATGGGGTTTAGAGAGATAGAGAAGGGTAGAAAAAATGGTGAGGAGGGAGAGGGGGAGAAGCTATAATTGCAATACGTCATAAATGCAATAATTGACTGAAATATTATGGCACGAGAGGAATTCTGAATTTCGAGGTAAATAAACGTTATATTGAACAACGAAATGCACGCAATATTTGTTATAAAATATAAAAAGGAAGTTATTTGCGATCCTTTGGGGTCAGGCCATCTCGATTACATTCGAATTGCTTTTGCGTCAGATGCGCGCACCTAAGACAATGCAAACGATGGGTATACGCGCAGGGCAGAGAGTTAGAGGTTGGCAGTCTACCTAACTTTTGTACGCGTTTTACCATGCATAAAGATGTTGCTAAACTTGAATTCAATTCAATTTTAATTCAATTTGAATTCAATTTCAATCTTTATTCAACCTTTATAAAACAATTTACAGTGACAATATATATGATAAGCGTTAGGAACCCTAGGAAGCAGAATTCTGCTTGTAATCGGGGCCCCCTGTAACAGACAACAACAAGATAATGAACAAGTAGAATTCCTTCACTTCTATTAGTTTCCATGTTTATATCATTAAGTTACCATCGGACGTGTCTGATGTGGGTTTTGGCAATACACTTTGGCCCTTTTTTCCCCTTCTTCTCCTGAACAGAATTTCTCTATATGATGCCATTGAACTGTTAAGGGAATTCGAGTGAAGCTTGTTAAGATTTGATGAAGGTTTTATCAAACCAAGGCCACATTGTTCTGTTGTATTTCTGAATTATGAAATAAAATGCGTTTAACTCCAGCAATATTATTGTTCCCCGTGCTGTCTGCATGATTGAATGCATGAATCATTTCTGCACTATTAAAAGGTCATTGAAGCAACCTGGAAAATCTATATTCACAAATCCACTCTAGGTTTTTCATTTCGTTTTATTTTATGATGCATGTGCGAATTTTCTCTCTATCATCCACGGTTTGTTTGCCTGTCACCCCATGCATCATGTCCTAATGCAACACTATTATGTTGTTCATTCTACAAAATGTAAGGGATTTGTTTTTGTTCCGAATCAAAATAAAATATTCATGGAATATATTTACATATGTTATGAGACTTTTCCTTTTGACTTAAAACGGACATGTTGTCGTTGTTGTTTTTGTTGTATCCGCGTGAAGACATTCAAGGTAGCAGGCTTGTAAAGGGCGTTGCTTGAACCATGTGGCGTAGTTAGAGGGTGCATGGGGCACGTGCCCCCATAAATTTCAACGAAAAGGGCAATTTAAAGGAAGAAAAAAAAGGGAGAAGGGAAGGCGACTTGAAAAAAAGATGGTCTGACCCTTTCGCATACCCTTCCTTTACTCGACCGCCTTGCTTCCTCGCGTTTCATCCTTTCGGAAAGACCGGTACACCCCTCCCAAGACATCTGTGCCCCTTGAGTGACTGCACCTACGCTACGCCACTGGCTTATACCTTTTTAATGATAGGATTGAAGAGGTGTAGGGGGAAAAGGGCAAACTGTCACGGGCTCTTAGAATTTCCCGATAAAGGTATGATTAAAAATCCTTCAATTTACAAATTGGTAAACTGCAATTTTTAGCGGGGGTGTCCATGCACTCTCTCTTTATCTTCGCCCCTGCAAATCTCTTTCTTTTAAAATGCATGAAAAATTATCAGTATTAATAGTACTATGCATAATTACAATGATTGAAAGCACTGAAATATTGCTTTTAGGTAATGAAGTTCAAAGATTGAGATTGACGCTGTTTGTTCTAGAGAGAGAGAGAGAGAGAGAGTGAGCAAGAGAGACACACACACAGAGAGAGGGGGATGAAAGATGCCTCTATTCATCTTCGCGTTTTATACCCCACACTAAAACAGTATACAAATATTGCATTTTACTCCCAAATATGGACATTCTAATGTAAAGCAGTGACATAACACATTTTGTTTTCCCCATTGCAATGCAATATTATAATGCATACACACTGCAAAAACCAGAGTGTTAAATTTAACACCAAGGGTGTTAAATTTAACACTTTCTTGGTATCTATATCGTGCAACTCCTCTGGTGTTACTTAACACCATTTTCTGGAATTAGATAATTTCAATTCCACTTTTGGTGTTAATATTTGACAACTCCTACTGGTGTAGATTAACACCAATATCTGGAATCATAACAAATTCAATTCCACTTTTGGTGTTTATATTCTTGTTGATCCATTAGAGATTTTTCTATGTATGTCTAATGGTCCCACATTCCATATTCCCTATTATCGACCATTATCGACCAGGGTAGAGGAACCAGTGGTAAACTGATAATTCATAATCGATGTTGGCAACTGTCCACCAATAGGTATATTCTAATCTCCATTGCATTAACTCCATCACATAGATCATTTGAAGTAAATTCAAGATTAACATGTATGTGGTACAGGCTGGTACACATATATATATAATAAACATGCATGTTGTTTCTTGGTTAGTAATCATATAATCAATATATCTATTGCTAAAACGTTAATATAATTGTAACAAGATCGGACATATAATCTATTGGTCAATAATTGCCAAAGGAAAATACAAATCACAAAATTGATGTGCATTGTCATAATTTGCTTAACAAATCATGATAAATGTATTTTTCTGTGAACACGTGTAAAGTAATCATTAAGCGCGCGTACACTTTGTGAAAACTTATTCGACCAATCAACCGCCTTAAACGAAATCACGTGATGATACTTTCAACACCAAGCATAAAACAACACCATGTTACTTAACACCCAGTAATTATTAATGCATGCTTAAATCTGACCGGTGTTAAAAATAACACCAATGGTGTCAAAAAAATTAAATACCATACTGGTGTTAGAAATTTAACACCCTGGTTTTTGCAGTGTAGATTTCTGCACGTGCTAAGAGCCAGCAGGGCGTAAACTCATAACGCCGTTCTCGCTTTCAGCAGCATTGTCAGTTATCAGGTTTTGAACAGTGATTTTTTTTTTAAGGGCCAGACGACATTTTCCATGCTGTGTGTCAATATATTACCAAAATACACCTCAGATTATTTTGGCTGTCAAATTGGAAACTCTTTTTTTTTTAAATATTTTTTATAAATATCTAGCATATCGGCGAACGACCTTTTTTTAGTGAAAATGTTTTGATGTGTTCCTATAGATTAAATTGTCTCTTTCCAACGATTTAATTTGATTTAATTTGAATTTTTTGTTTCATTATACATTTGTAAATTAAACATACATGAAACAAATGAGAAGGGTAGAAATATAATTCAAATGATTGTATTTCCCATGCAAACATAATACAATGAATACGTATATTACAATAAAAGAGAGGAAAAAAATTATTGACCCTGAGGTATACATTGGACCAATAAATGATAACTGGTAAACAGAGGGACTACATGGCATGTCCCATAACTTTAGTCGTGTACGACCATGAAATTAAATTAAATTTACAGGGTGAACCCATACTGCCTGAAAAAATGACTAGATGTGAGACACAGGTTGGTAGATTAGCAGCTGTAGAGCTACTTTGTAACACAGTTTGGGAGAAGATCCTTGACAAAATTTACAGCTTTGGAAAAAGAAGGGGAAGTCATGACGAAACCTACTCAAAATCCAACCACAGCAGAAGTCTGGCCGTGCGGCTTGAACATGATATTTGTACATAGCACCTGTGTGGTAGAGTCAGGGGTTTGAAGGGGAAAAAAAAAGAAGGAGCGGGGCTCGCACACCCTGTGACTTGGTCCAAAAAAAGAGGGGTACACCCACGCCTCCTTCAGGCCCCACTGATTCAACTCTTGATATTTAGTAGAGTCATCCCCAAAGCCAGTGCTCCCCAGAGCGCATTGCAGTTGTGTAACGGACGAGGGCGTCGAAAGGGAGGGGGGGGGGGGGTATGAGATTTTGTTCGACACCCCATGCAACAATTCTGTCTGTCAATCTAAGATGTTGTCGTCAGAATTATTATTCAAATCTTCAATCTTGTATATAGACAAGAAAAATAAAACATAAGGAAATTCCTTTGTCTTCTTTTACCTGCATTTACCTACATTGTGCAAATGAAAGTGCATTTTGCGGTAACGATTTAGGTCTTTCGTATAAAACGGAATCGATCTAACTGTTACATGATATCAATCGTTTCGATTTATACGCACTTTGCGGTAAATCTACATTAGATTTTGAATAACTGAGGATGGGAAGACATCTTTTGTCAGTTCTCACATCTCGAGGCCATAGTACTTTGAAGATGCAAGAAGGAGTAAAAGATGGAAAAAATACTAGCCCTTTCTGCCTCTTTAAGAGTCAGCGTGTATAGAAATATGTTTCGAGATGCAAGAGGGGTTGCTGCAATATTTTGAAGGAGGGGTGGGGGATTTCGGTTCGCACATGCTTAAAGGTTGTATCATAATTATTTCTAACAAGCAAGCAAGAAAGCAAACAAACAGTAGATAGAATAGATATGTAGATAGATAAGTATGTAGGTAGATGGGTATATAGTTACGCATAGATAGATAGATACACATCATACACACACCACCATCGACTCCAATGCAAGATGCATAAAGAATTATGATTGTAACCATACCATAAGGGTGTCAGATTTGTTTTGAAAATCTTGAGGAAAATGTCAACAATATTTCAAGTGGACATTTAACACTAGCCGGGAAAGACGAGTCGTCACTGAGCTCGGGGGAAAACGCTTATGTCCCATTCCTTGAATGCTGTGAGCGCCGAAATCGGTAGCCTAGCATAGCCAGGTAATGTTGGAGCGCCTTGAGCACCTTGCAAGGTGGATACGTGCGCTATATAAGAATCCAATATTATTATTATTATTATTCCTATGTGAAAGTATGTATTGTCAGGGCATTTCATTTTTTCACTTCCTGTTCATTCCATTTTCACTTCCTGTTAATTCCACTTTCACTTCCGGTTTATTCCATTCTGACCTGGATTCTATCTAAATGGGATTTAATTGATTTACGGATACATTATGAAAAACAAATCAAACAAAATCATGAAAAGAACTGCAGCTCCAAGAAATCCATTACGTTGACGCTTTGAGATTCCGTGTGTATGTTCATGTGTACGTACTATCCTTTTCTCGCGATGCGTCCGTCTCTTTGATTGCGTTATTACCTGCGCTAAACAAACGCAAGTCATTGAGTGTGCAATGGCAGTAATTTAACGCAGTGTTTGCTCTTAACATATTTGCATTCACTTTTTGAACGAAGTCACTCTCACATCGTGCGTCAATGACTGCGTCAGCCCCTGAAGCAGCTCTACGCCATTAAATGACTCATCGTGTGTTAGTGTCGAACGGGCATAATATTACATATGGGGAGACGGAAACTCTTTTGCATAAACACATCGAAAGACTTTACAAAACAATTCATGCTAGGTAGAACACAGTGATTGAAAACACAATTCTGTAAGATGAAAACGATTCATAAATTATTCATTGAGAATGCCTTATTGACAAAAAAAACAATGCATGACTGGAATACAAATGCATCAAAACAAAAGTCAAGTACATAAGCAAGGTACCGAACATTGACTGGCAAGATGGGGAAGGGAAATTACAGGAAGGTGGGATACGGAGAGAGAGAGAGAGCGGGGGGTGAGAGACGTATAGACGAAAATGGAGAGGGGGAGGGAGGGATGAGAGAGGGTGGGAGAGAGAGAGAGAGAGAGAAAGAGACGTAAGGAAGAGATGGAAGGGGTGGGAGATGGGGAGACGTAAGGACGATATTGAGAGGGGAGAGAGAAAGAGAGAGAGAGAGAGAGAGAGATGTTGATAATGGAAATTCAATCCTCAAATAATACTTAATAATAAACATGATTAACCTGATAAATAAAGTTTTAAAATAAACGCAAGTTACACATTGATAGAATAACGAGCAAGAACTTTTTAAAAAGATGAAAAGAGTAGGTAAAAAAATGTAAAAAATGTATTTAAAAAACTTTTAAAAACCCAGCAACAAGATGCGTACCACAAACGAAGCTATCGTCAATTGTTTCATTAAAAAAAAAAGTGTCATCAGATTTGTATCAATATTACAAAACAAAAATGGAGGGAAACAAAAGAGAGATTCTCATGAATATTCCGGACTTGTAGCTGGGCCTCTGGCGGGTGGCGAAATGCGATAAAAGAGTTGGATAAGCGTACACAAATACATTTACGATTGATTGCCCCGAACCGTCTGTATTAAATTTATATAAAATAACATCATTACGAATGGGGAAGGTATATCATAGTGGATGTTAAAGGGATAACTTCTGGTAAATCTGAGAAAAATAATTGAATGAGCTTCCTCATGTTTTTTTTTTAAACATGTAGAAGAATATGATAGTCATTATACAGTCGAACCTGCTTTAGTGACCACCTGTCTACAAAGACCACATTTTTTGTTTCCCTTGAAAATGGTTTCTCATTGAAACATGTACTAAAGGAACCTGTCTCCAAAGAGCACCTGTCTACAAAGACCACTTGTTGTGTTTCCCTTGGGCGGTCGCTATAGACAGGTTTGACTGAATTAGCATGAAAAAGGAATGCTCTTGTAATGCTCCGAAAAATATAGAGCAGTCCTTTACAGAGATGTGGTCACTATGAACAGTTTGACTGTATTATCTTTGTCAATATTTTCGTTATTTCCCAGTTGATAAAAAGGATAGGACTACACACCCTTTAAAGCACCTCTAAAGTGTTGGGAGCCCCAAATTCGCCAAAACTTTGATGGCAAAATTTCACTTAACTTGTATCATAATGTGAAAGAGGATGTCATTTAAGACACACTTCTGCAAAGATCCCCCAAAAAAAAAAAAATGTGTTTGAAGACAAAATATTGATTAAAGAAGACATAATTTGGGTTTTCTGTTGTACCCAGAAAACCTACATTTTGTATTATTTCATCAATATTTGACGTCGAACACATTTGTTTTGAAAATCCTTGCAGAAATGTGTCTCAAATGACATCCTCTTTCACATTATGATACAATTTAAGTGAAATTTTGCCATCAAATTTTGGGGGCTCCCAACATTTTAGGGGGCTTTAACCAAACAAAGCACTATCTGAAATGAGATCCAATGAGGATTCACGTGCTTTCCTTTCTTTCTATGTTCTCGTGTTTTTTCTTGAATTTATAGTTTTGTATTGAATATATAAAATACTAATCTACTAAGAAATATAAGTATGATGTAAGAAAATTGTATTTTTGTTTAACTTTCAGTGAATCGGCTCATTATTTTCACTTCATTTTTTCTTCTTTCGGGTTTGAGGAGAAGAGATAATTATTAAAGTTGATACTTATAGGAAATGAAATCAAATAAAAATAGTTTATTTTATAATTGAATGAGTTATTAAAGCAATTTATGCAGCTAACATGCCATGAACGTGTGCAGTTTTGTGTTTTATGAAAATCAAATTTCACTAAATTGACTCTATCCTGACCTACGAAATCGCCTAAGGGAAAGTGTCTTTGTGAGTGACGTCAGAGCCGGGATATGCTTCACGCAGCTATAGAGACTAACTGCGATCTACACACAAATGTTCATAGATCGAGTCGATGTCAGTTCCACTCTCTCAAAACGATTTAAATATTGCCTGAATGGTCAATATCTGGCATACAGTTGTCCTCTCCCGTCCTGAAACATATCCTAATGTCAATATTCATGTCATTATTGGCATTGAAAAAGTGACAATATCCGTAAAATAACTGTTTACAACTCAACTTTTTCACCGGCTTTAGCTTGCCAGCTGAGCTGTATGTACACGGAGATAGTATGAAAAATCAACCTAGCTGTGTTTCAAAACATAATTACCTTTAGTAGAATCATGTTCCGAGGTGGAATTTCCTTTGACATAACAATGAATAATGTTTCTTCTCCATTTTCATTTGTCGATAACTATAATTACATAGAATAGTGTATTTCTCGCCGTTTTGTTTTGGTTTGGTTTCGTAAGGGTTTCGTCTATAGCGACTGAAATGCAAGCGTACAGTACTGTGTGTGTGCGGTGTGCAGTGCAGTCACGTTTACGTGTGTTTTGATGTGCGCGCAGGTAATGTAAATCCGCCAGCGATACTAAATTCAATCAGCGATCAGCCGTGTATATAATGCGGCTGCCAAGAGCCGCACTACTCGCAGATGAATCGTAAAAACAGCAGAATCGCCTCGATTTTTTCCAGCTAATCTAGCCATGATACGATCGACTAAATGAAATATTCTTCGATTTGTTTGAATTTTATTTTATTCATAATAATGATTAAATCAATACTAACTGTTTTTTCCATAGTGGAAGAGAAGAAGTCTCCGACTGATATGTCAAAGTAAATTAACTACATGGTGGTATAAAATCGCCGGCACCCAAATCCCATTATATGCAGGCTCGCTGTACAACAAAGCCGCGGGGACCCAGCCATAGTTTCACCTTCTTTTCCCCCATTTTTCAACGTTTTTATTTCACAAATAATACATTTCTTAGAATATCAAGATGGAAATATTAATGAGAAGTAACTTACAAACGATGTTGTATTATAATTTATTCTATAGTAAGGGTAAAATAACACATAAGTTGAAGCTGTGTTTTCAGCCTTATAATGTATACATGCGTTCTACTAGATACCCGGAAGTGGCACACTAGCCACGCCTCCCTTTTCCTACGTCACAGCTAAAGGCCGTTTCGGATGACAATTTGTCCCAGAGAATAGGGTGATTGTTTTCACCCTAATTTCGCTTTTTCGGAAGTGTTATATTGTTTGAATGTCATCCAAGCTCATTGTATGGCTTATAAGCTTTGTGTATGAATATCTTCATATTTAGGGCTCTTCTATGAATATCACCTTTAAGAAACCTGAAGGATACAAGGACAAATAAATGACTGCGAGAGATTGATTGAGAGGAGACGGAGGGAGGGGGAGGGGGCGGAGGGGAGGGAGGGAGAAAGAACGAGGGAGAGACAGATAGAGAGCCGGGAAGAAAAAGAGCGACAAGCAGAGCATGGACATGGATAGAGAGAAGAGAGACAGGCAGACAGAGTAACAGAAAAGAGGATGGGGGGGGGGGGCGGAGGAACAGGAAATTTGATGAATGGTGCACGATTATTCGTCTAGTCCCAACAAAAGCTGATATGTTTATACATGTCATCAACCAGTTAACATTTCGAAAGCATAATAAACAGTCAGTCTAGATGCTCGCCGTGTGAATGAGATGGGGAAGATAAGAATTGAATTCACACCTTGATCAGGTGGTATTTAGGCGGACTCAGGGGGGTATAAAGGAGGCCTTGCGTTGTCAAGGATACGGGATGACGGACAATGCATAACATTAATGATAGCGCTTGCAGTTGTAATTAGATATAATACACATTTAGCATGTTTATGACAATTCTGTTCGTTCTACTTGTGAAAGTTTGAGTTTATGTTAGGATGTGATGAAAAACGAGGCTTGGTTTGGTAAAGTCACGGATGCTCTGCCTGGACACCTGAAGGCGTCTTGGCAATGTTCTAAAGCAATCTGACGCATTGCGCTGTTCCTTCTAGTAGCAGAAATCGTATCGGAAACACAACTATCAGCTTGCATTCGTCTCGTTTCGCAGAGCCACATCAATAATTTTGAACTCTGCTAGCCCCGACTATTTTTGCGATGCGCAAAGAAATGTTTAAGGGAACATCTCAGCACTTAACAGAATCCAAACGATATTTAATTGAAAACAAAATTCAAAATGAATGTTAATGACATAAAAAATGAGAAAGAAAAGAAAAATGACATTGAAAATTACAAAGTAAAGAATAATGACATTGAAAATGAGAAACAAAAGAATAACAACATTGAAAATGAGAAAGAAAAGAATAATGACATTGAAAATGAGAAAGAAAAGAATAATGACATTGAAAATGAGAAAGAAAAGAATAATGACATTGAAAATGAGATAAAAGAAAGAATAATGGCATAAAAAATGAGAAAGAAAAGAATAATGACATTGAAAATGACAAAGAAAAGAACAGTGACAACGATTTTTGGAGAATGTATTATTGCCCTTTTGAGAGTTTGTAGGAGCTGAAAGGATTTGTAAAGTGAATGAAAAATGATTTTATTTGGTTTGGTAACGATTGTATAAGCTCTGTTTTTATTCCAAGATTTCGTTGTTTACATAAATATCAATTAAACTAGATACAAAGTAAAAAAGGGTGATGGACATTTAGTGCACGCATCTGTCAGGTGTTCCTTCATCGGTTGAATAACGGATGCTATTACTTCGGTTGCCTAGGCAACGGGATGTTGAACAGTAATGGCGTAGAGATGCGACCAAGATCGGAGAACTGTAAACATAACATGATACACAAACGTTATTTTCTGTTAAATTCTTTTATGTTGTCATGCTTGCACGGCTTCCACAGTTGCGATCAATTTAGTTCTTTTTTTTATATTCTAGAATGCTAAGTGTTGTCGAAAGATGTTGAATCGTTTCATTGCCAAGTCATAATGGTAATCAATAAAATGCCAATAATGTACTCTTCCCGTTTTACATGTTTGGCGCTTACACCAGCAAAACGTTTGATCGATGCTCATTGATTGATGTTCATTCATCTTCCACTTACATCATCACAAATATATGAATTTTTAACATGGTCACATAAAATCATACATAGAAAAAAAGGCTCGTCATACGCAACACTTGAACTGACGTCCTTGTCATAAGTCAAACATGTTCATACAATATTTATACATAATATGTAAACAATACATAATGGAAGAGCGATTGGTCAACAACAAAATGAGAGAGAGAGAGAGAGAGCAAGAAAGAAAATGAAAGGGTGAAGGAAGAGTTGCATTCAGAAAGTATTAAGTGGAACATTTAAAGGCTGTGGATACCGAACACCTTGATAACTTTGATAACCTTGAAACTTTTGTGCTTGCATGCAGATGGAAAATAGTTCAAGCAAAATTCATGTCAATAAAAATGTGACACTATGGAAAATCTAGGGACTCGAGTAAAACGAGTAAAATTATAAAATATTTAACACAATTATTACAGATAGCACTTTAGGGAAATAACATGGGATAATAATAATTATGATAATAATGATAATTATCATTATGATAAGAATAGATATAATGATAATAATCATAATAATAATAAAAAATAATAATGATGATTGTCATTATAATAATAATAATGATAACAATAATAGTTATAGTAATAATAATAACAATAATAATGATAATAATAATAGTTATATAATAATAATAATAATAACAATGATAATAATAATAATAATAATTTTGTTTACCCACTAGTGAATCCTCAGCAGCATCACTATCATTTTTAAGGATTCTACTCTAACAGGGGTGTCCAAAATGAATTGATCTCTAAAGGCTCGTTCAGATATGGCGCGATTAACCGCAAAACAAAAAATTAACCGCAACACAAAAAATTAACCGCAACACAAAAGTACCGCGGCGGTATTTTTTCTTCTTTTAAACGTGTAAATGAATGGCAATTGCGCACAACGAATGACTTCACTGAGTCCTTCACTGAGCGTATCCACACTGCAAAAACCAGGGTGTTAAATTTTTAACACCAGTATGGTATTGCATTTTTTTGACACCATTGGTGTTATTTTTAACACCGGTCCGATTTAAGCATGCATTAATAATTGCTGGGTGTTAAGTAACATGGTGTTGTTTTATGCTTGGTGTTGAAAGTATCATCACGAGATTTCGTGTAAGGCGGTTGATTGGTCGAATAAGTTTTCACAGAGTGTACGCGCGCTTAATGATTACTTTACACGTGTTCACAGAAAAATACATTTATCATGATTTGTTAAGCAAATTATGACAATGCCCATCAATTTTGTGATTTGTATTTTCCTTTGGCAATTATTGACCAATAGATTATTTGTCCGATCTTGTTACAAATATATTAACGTATTAGCAATATATGATTACTAACCAAGAGACAACATGCATGTTTATTATATATTTGTGTACCAGCCTGTACCACAACTAGGCGTTGTGGCGTGCGCCTGTAATCCAGCTAACAGTGGAAGTTACAAACTGATTCAGCAGAGGACGCAGGTTCGAAACTGAGTCACGTCTTTCGGATGGTGACGTTAAAGGTCGGTCCCCAGACGTAAATAATCATATCTGATTGATACACGTCTGTAAAAACCCAATACACACACACACACATACATGTTAATCTTGAATTTACTTCAAATGATCTATGTGATGGAGTTAATGCAATGGAGATTAGAATATACCTATTGGTGGACAGTTGCCAACATCGATTATGAATTATCAGTTTACCACTGGTTCCTCTACCCTGGTCGATAATGGTCGATAATAGGGAATATGGAATGTGGGACCATTAGACACACATAGAAAAATCTCTAATGGATCAACAAGAATATAAACACCAAAAGTGGAATTGAATTTGTTATGATTCCAGATATTGGTGTTAATCTACACCAGTAGGAGTTGTCAAATATTAACACCAAGAGTGATGGTGTTAAAGTAACACCAATGGTGTTGATCGTTGGTGTTAAATATTCAACACCAGAAAGAGTATTTATTATTTAATCCAGAACTTGGTGTTATTTTAATCTTTGGGTGTTGCACGATATAGATACCGGGAAAGAATAAATTTCAACACCCACAGTGTTAAATTTAACACCCTAGTTTTTGCAGTGCACAGAACCATAGAAATTGTGTATTACCAAAATGCACTGAGCACTGTGTTATAAAATACAGAAATGTGAAGCGTAAAACACTTAACGTCATCTTTTATAAAACATTTAACAAACCGTCGCTGTTTTACCGCGTCATTTCTGAAAGAGCCTTTAGAGAGTACATCCTTATAACTCCTGGAGGACAAACTAGATTCTCCGAGGCCTGATCTCATAAACTTATGACTTGGATGAAGAGCTTAACATTGACCGACTTTTGTGACAACTTTGTTCTCAAGCTATTAATTTTCCTTCATTATTCAACCTGTATGCAACTCGCTCAAAGGGTAGAGTAAAACGCCTCCGCACGAATTGTTGATACAAATGACATTTTTATTGCGACCTGGCATCAAACTCATGTTATGATGAAAAATGTCACTTTTCTGTCACCACAGACATTGAAGAAAAACAGAAAAATGTGACTAATGGTTTCATCCCTAAGCATCAATATCTATAAATGCCAAACTTGTTTGAAACAGCTCGGGGCTGTATTCCCCTGTAAGAAGTAGACATATAAGATAAATTGCCCCCAAACAAACAGAGAGAGAGAGAGAGAGAGAGGGGGGGGGGGGAGAATTTATCATTATACAATGTACACATGAATTTCCATTTTATAGTTAATATTTCAATATCCACATAAAACTGTATATTATTTAAGCCCAGCTAGGCCCCGTCTTATCAAGAGTTGATATCAATCGCAACTATATACATAAGAGGTATAAAGGGACTGCAAACTTGCGATTGATTAGAAAACTTGCGATTGATTTGAATCAATCGCAACTCTTTATAAGACGGGGTCCAGAGCAATACGTAGAAGCCCGGAGATGTCGCAGTTATCCGATTTAAAACGAATATTTTTTAAAATAGCGATAAATGGGCAATGAGTTTTTTTGTTTTTGTTCGCGGGTAACGCGATTTTGTAGACACAATCATATTAAATAAAATAAAATACAAGAAGACTGAGCATGATTCTAAGCACGAGGTATTATTCTATCTTTTGTAGGTGATTTATATATAGGCCTAATCTAAGGCTTTTTTTCCTCATCCTCCTTCGAGGTATTTATTAGCAATAACATTTATACATACAATTAACAAAATCAAAGTTTTACAGCAACCATTGATAGAATCTTTTACCTGTTTTTTCCTCGTAATCTAAGGATAAGTCAAATCTCACTTCTCCTCTTTTTGTACGTGTGTGCGTGTTTTTTTTTTTTTACTTCATCTTTTCTAAACAATAATTCCAGGGAAGGTATATACTAGTTTGCAGGCACAAACCCAGTCGTTATGTATAACAGTGGCTGCGCTGTGAGACTATGTGGACTGCAAGGTCTACTGCACACAGTAGGCTCTGAGCTTTAGCAGCTCCTGACAGGTAGCATATATTGGCACCAAGATTAGTGGACATATGAATATTCATTAATCCCTACGTCACAGACGTGCGTCGTGCGTACTCTGTCATATCCACATGTACTAGTACACGAGTACGTTCGTAAGTATTAGTACATGTACCGTATGTACGTTGCTCCGGAATGAAGGGAATCATTGCAAAGGACGAATTACTCCGTGAAGCCAAGTACAAGCAGAGAATTGAAAATTTGCAATATGTTCCTCGGAGCGACTACACTCCCTTATCTAGCTAGTTTTGTAATAATTAGTTTATTTAGGAAAATGGACATTTAGTACTCTTAAGTTGTTCGATAACATCACTCAGTTTGATTAGATTCGAGATATATCTCATTAATAAAACAGTATAAAGGCTATTTAGTCTCAAACTAACCTACACCATTAAACTTGGTGCCAACACCATTAAGCCATGCACCAAATTTAGTAATACATTATTTTGTATCTATAAAGACCGCGGTGTTTCCCAGGTTTATTTAGGTAATTTAATACTGGTAAGTTGTTCGCTGATATCACTAAGTTTGATATGATTCGAGATATATCTCATTAATAAAAGAGTATAAAAGGCTATACAGTCTCAAACGAACCTACACCATTAATCTTGTTGCCAACCCCTTTAAGCCATGCACCAATTTTAGTAATACATCTATAAAGAGGCCGATGCGCGAGGTTTCCCATGCATGTTTATATAGGAAAATGAACATTTGATACTGGTTAGTTGTTCTATAACATCACTCAGTATGATTTGATTGCACATATATCTCATTAATGAAACATGTTAAAGGCTATATAGTCTCAAACGAACCTACGCAATTAATCTTGGTCCCAACACCATTAAGCCATGCACCAATTTTAGTAATACATTATTTGTATCTATAGAGGCCGATGCGCGAGGTTTCCCAGGTTTATATATGAAAATGTACATTTAATACTGGTTAGTTGTTCGATAACATCACCCAGTTTGATTTGACTGCACATATATCTCATTAATGAAACAAGGTAAAGGCTATATAGTCTCAAACTAACCTACACCATTAAACTTGGTGCCAACATCATTAAGGCACGCACCAAATTTAGTAATGCATTATGTGTATCTCTAAAGACCGAGGATTCCAAGGTTTATTTAGGAAAATGAACATTTAATACTGTTTACTGTCTTGTTCGATAACATCACTCAGGTTGATTTTATTACACATTATATCTCATTAATAAAACATTGTAAAGGGTATATATACAGTCTTAATCGATCGCCATTAAACTTAGTGCCAACACCTTTAAGCCATGCACCAAGTTTAGTAATACATTATGTATGGTGGTAGAGGTTGTGGTAGTTATTTGACCTGACTGATAAGAAAGCATAAATGCTTGTTAGTAAGCAACCACAGGACCGACGGCTTTAGGTCCTCTCCGAGGGACCTGGTAATGAGGATTAATTCCTTACCTTTACCTTGTTTCATTAATGAGATATATGTGCAGTCAAATCAAACTGGGTGATGTTATCGAACAACTAACCAGTATTAAATGTACATTTTCATATATAAACCTGGGAAACCTCGCGCATCGGCCTCTATAGATACAAATAATGTATTACTAAAATTGGTGCATGGCTTAATGGTGTTGGGACCAAGATTAATTGCGTAGGTTCGTTTGAGACTATATAGCCTTTACCATGTTTCATTAATGAGATATATGTGCAATCAAATCATACTGAGTGATGTTATAGAACAACTAACCAGTATTAAATGTACATTTTCATATATAAACCTGGGAAACCTCGCGCATCGGCCTCTATAGAATTGATACAAATAATGTATTACTAAAATTGGTGCATGGCTTAATGGTGTTGGCACCAAGATTAATTGCGTAGGTTCGTTTGAGACTGTATAGCCTTTTATACTGTTTTATTAATGAGATATATCTCGAATCATATCAAACTGAGTGATATCAGCGAACAAATTACCAGTATTAATTTCCTTTAATAAACCTGGGAAACCTCGCGGTCTTTATATAGATACACAAAATGTATTACTAAATTTGGTGCATGGCTTAATGGTGTTGGCACCAAGTTTAATGGTGTAGGTTAATTTGAGACTAAATAGCCTTTATACTGTTTTTATTAATGATGATATACCTCGAATCAAATCAAACTGAGTGATGTTATCGAACAACTTAGGAGTACTAAATGTCCATTTTCCTTTAATAAACCTGGGAAACCTCGGCCTCTATAGATACAAAAAAATGTATTACTAAAATTGGTGCATGGCTTAATGGTGTTGGCACCAAGATTAATGGTGTAGGTTCGTTTGAGACTATATAGCCTTTACAATGTTTCATTAATGAGATATATGTGCTATCAAATCAAACTGATTGATGTTATCGAACAACTAACCAGTATCAAAATATGTTCATTTTCCTATATAAACCTGGAAAACCTCGCGCATCGGCCTCTATATAGATACAAATAATGTATTACTAAATTTGGTGCATGGCTTAATGGTGTTGGCACCAAGTTTAATGGTGTAGGTTAATTTGAGACTAAATAGCCTTTGTACTGTTTTATTAATGATGATATACCTCGAATCAAATCAAACTGAGTGATGTTATCGAACAACTTAAGAGTACTAAATGTCCATTTTCCTTTAATAAACCTGGGAAACCTCGGCCTCTATAGATACAAAATATTGTATTACTAAAATTGGTGCATGGCTTAATAGTGTTGGCACCAAGTTTAATGGTGTAGGTTCGTTTGAGACTATATAGCCTTTATACCATATTTCATTAATGAGATATAATAATTAATATGTGCAATCAATTCAAACTGAGTGTGTTATCGAACAAGTAACCAGTATTAAATGTTCATTTTCCTTAATAAACCTGGGAAACCTCGGCCTCTATAGATACAAAATAATGTATTACTAAAATTGGTGCATGGCTTAATGGTGTTGGCAACAAGATTAATGGTGTAGGTTCGTTTTAGACTATATAGCCTTTAACATGTTTCATTAATGAGATATATGTGCAATCAAATCATACTGAGTGATGTTATAGAACAACTAACCAGTATTAAAATGTTCATTTTCCTAAATAAACCTGGGAAACCTCGGCCTTTATAGATCCAAATAATGTATTACAAAAATTGGTGCATGGCTTAATGGTGTTGGCACCAAGATTAATGGTGTAGGTTCGTTTGAGACTATATAGCCTTTACAATGTTTCATTAATGAGATATATCTCGAATCATATCAAACTTTGTGATATCAGCGAACAACTTACCAGTATTAAATGTTCATTTTCCTAAATAAACCTGGGAAACCTCGGCCTCTATAGATACAAAATAATGTATTGCTAAAATTGGTGCATGGCTTAATGGTGTTGGCACCAAGATTAATGGTGTAGGTTAGTTTGAGACTATATAGCCTTTACCTTGTTAAATTAATGAGATATATCTCGAATCATATCAAACTGAGTGATATCAGCGAACAACTTACCAGTATTAAATTTCCTAAATAAACCTGGGAAACCCCGCGGTCTTTATAGATACAAAATAATGTATTACTAAATTTGATTGATTGATTGATTGATTTTTATTCGACAAGCTTCCAACATATACAATAATAACAGATCAGAAATAAGTCAGCTTGAACAGGATAACCCACGAAAGCTCGAGAGCTTATTTCCAGTGGGGTCCCCTACAGACATGTACAAAATTAATACGTGAAAATAGTAATATTTACAGACAGATAAGAACCATAAAAAGAATTACTTATTAAAGATAATGATAATAACAACATTAAACTGATGATGGAAATGATAAAGAGTACAAGAAGAAAAAGAAGAAGGAGAAGAAGAAAAAGAGGAGGAGGAAGAAGAGGAAAATAATGATCATTTGTAGAATTTCTATAACGTACAAAAACATAAGTATATACAAAATGAAAAAGTATGAACCGGCAGAAGAATACAAATTTCAATCATATAACATGTCATTCACTTCTCTTCTCTGACTCTCAAGTATTAGGTATTCCTTTAATTTCCTCTTAAAATGAGCATAGTTTTCTATTTCCTTTACACCATTGGGAAGGGAATTCCAATGTTTGGTGCATGGTTTAATGGTGTAGGTTAGTTTGAGACTAAATAGCCTTTATACTGTTTTATTAATGAGATATATCTCGAATCTAATCAAATTGAGTGATGATATCGAACAACTGAAGAGTACTAAATGTCCATTTTCCTAAATAAACTATTATTACAAAACTAGCTAGATTAGGGAGTGTAGTCGCTCCGAGGAACGTATTGCAATTTTTCAATTCTCTGCTTGTACTTGGCTTCACGGAGTAATTCGTCCTTTATAATGATTCTCTTCATTCCGGAGCAACGTACATACGGTACATGTACTAATACTTACGAACGTACTCGTGTACTAGTATATGTGGATATGACAGAGTACGCACGACGCACGTCTGTGACGTAGGGATTAATGAATATTCATATGTCCACTAATCTTGGTGCCAATATATGCTACCCTCCTGACACGGCCAGAGACTGACAGAGCTAGGTTATGTTCAAGGCTGTAGGAATTGTGGTAAAGTTTCATATTAGAGTCTGTGTCTGCGGACACATGACCAGGGGGGTGTTTCACAAAGACTAAGATCGTCTTTAAGTTGGACTTAACTATGGCAGGCCGTTCATGCCACTGGTTGCTCTCACTATTGGTCTCTCAATTATGATCTTTAGATAATATTTTTTCCTTCAATAATGAACCATCAAAAAAATGTAAATTCTGTAGATTTGAGACCACGATTTATACGTCCTTTCAGAGACCAATGCCAGTAAGTGGTAAGAGCAAACAGTGGCATGAACGGCCTGCCATAGTTAAGTGCAACTTAAAGTTGATCTTAGTCTTTGTGAAACACCCCCCAGTACCGTAGAGTCAGAAAACGAAAAAGTATATTGAGAATCGAACTTAATATAAATATTTGGAAGGTCGTGGCTATGACAGGATTAACATCTGGTGCTGAGATTTGAAATCAAGTAGAAATGTGGAATAATACCTGACTTGGTTGCCATGGCAACGAGCATGAGGAAGTCATGGAAACGTAAAGCCACGCAACGTGTGATGACAGAAAGATATGAGGTTACAGGGGGTAAATCCAAATACATTTGTCATTCAATGGATATGTTCTTGTGTTTTTAAATACAGTTTTAGGGAGATAATTGGTTTTACAAATCGAAGAATGACAGCGAATAGAGACATGATGAAACTTTTCGTCTTTCAAGACTAAAAAAAGGCTTCAGAATGCCTCTTTTGACTGCTTTTCTTAATAATAATAATTATAATAATAATAATAATACTCAGCTTTTATATAGCGCAAATTACAATTAAGTCTCCACGTACATGAATGTAAATTTGTATATACAACTTTTCCAGTACAGTACATAATTGTAACATAATATAGTACATAATTGTAACATATATAGTACATAATTGTAACATATATATGAAATCAAGTTAACATGCTGAATCCATACTAAACACAAGTTGGATATATCAGGGCTACATCGTAAGCCTGAAGTTTGATTTGCTTGCTGAAGGAAATGAAAATGGAGAAAAATATTTGAAAATACATTGAAAAGGAAAAACTCAAAAAAGGAAAACAAAACAAAAAAAAGGGAAAAATAGAAGGAAAGAGGAGAACAAAGAGAAAGAGAGAAAGAAAATGAGAATAAAGAAACTGAAATTGAGAATGAAGAAAGATTCCCTGCTTTGTATTCACCACTATAGAAATAGCATAGTGACATTTGCATCAGTTGTTGTGATATCCATTTACCACAATCGAGAAAATTACACAAAAATATCATGGGATTTAATACCTCCGTATAAAGTGGTGTTTTCTTTTTAAGAAGGATTCAGCTTGCGATTCCATTTTTTTCTATTTTTACCCTTTTCCATGTTTACTATCCTTTTCTTTTTCCAAGTTTTCTTCGTTTCGCGGCAAGACATAACTCGCGGTGACACTGGCGGGGGCACAATCAGTCTTTGTTTCCTGCTCCCTTGAAACCCACGTGGAATACTGTACTATACAAGAACAAGAATGTTCACCTTTTCATCTCTTATTTATTCATTTATTTATTTATTTATCTAGTATCTATATTTATTTATTTCTTTATTTATTTGTTCATTTATTCATTCATTCATTCGTTCATTCATTCATTCGTTTATTTATTGATTTATCGTTTCATTTTTATTCATCTATTTATATATTAAGTTATGTTTTATTTTTCATTTCCCTACTTGTTTCATATTTTCGATGATCTTCAAAATATTGTACCCCCTCTTTCAAAAATAAATCCTGAATGCTCCTTTCTGCATGCGCGATGAGTCTTATTTAGGAGCCCCACGGAGCGAGGGAATCCGTAAAAGGTCTTGCGCTGGCGGATATTGCTAATGTGATAATTCGATTAGAAACTGACCGACTTAGGCTAGGAGAATCATGAGCATGCAGAGCCATCTATTCACAGAGTCTGGCCAACTCGGTTTCACTTGGTCGCAACAAGACGTATGTTCTATTGCTTTGTGCTTGCCGAACAAGGCAGTATTCGGCTCATTGCGCGCAACTCGAGCCGGGGTGGCCAAACTTTGCTAAGTAATGGCTCCGGGTGAATGTATCCTTGGCCGAATAGAGTTTAATTATGAGCTGAGGGTATATCTTCTTACTTGAAATGAATCTGTTGCTCAGGGGAGATGAAAGAAATGGCTAAAATGGATGGGAAAATACCTTCAAAGGAAAAGTGTATCTCTACTGCAGATGTTATCAAATTTCCCTCTTTTTGGGGCTTGTATCATAAAAGCAAATAAGAAAGTAAATGAAATTATGCCCGTTGTAAAAGGGAAATCATTTTCACTGACGCAAGACTGCATCAACAACTGCGTCAGCAACTGATGTGGTCTTTGACGCGCCACGTGAGAGTGATACCATAAATTGAGTAAATGCACATTGAACAGTGCAAGCAATGAATGACTGTTGCATGGGCTAATTTACTTTTGAGAATTGATTAGCGCAGGTAATGACGCAACCGAAATGACGCCTCGTGACCATTACGGCCATTGCCTCCGTCAGTGTATATATATATATATATATATATATATATATATATTTATATTTCATGTATATCCTCATTCTTCTCCACCCTCAACCGGATTTAAGAGAATAAATATTGTCCTTGTTTATTTATCTTTTTTATAAACATAATTATTGTATTCAAGTTATGTATATATATATATATATATATATATATATATATATATACATAATATACATTTTTAAAGTGTTTTTAAGACCATCACGCGTCTCTTATGAACTGTCCTTCATTATGATCCACTTATATTAATTTTACAACACAATTTTCTTCCTTTCATAATGCATTAGTAACATTATTACACTAAATATGTTGTCATTTTGTAAAATAATTGTGGAAACGATTCACAATGGTAATAATCATGGAAGAAGAAAGAGATGGCTTAAATGGATGGGAAAATACCTTCAAAGGGAAAGCGTAACCCTATGGCAAGTTTTGTCAAATTTCCCTCCTTTTTGTTGGCTTGTATGTTACTTTATATTCAGCAGAAATTCGGACTCTGAACTAAACCCTACTCATTTCATGGAGCTATCTCTTTTCATCAGTGTACTAACGGCAGATATTTTTTTCATTGATTTGTTTTATACAAACAAACGAATAATTAAAAGAGCGCAATCCCTTTGCGTTGGCGAGGTTACTAAGCGGCAACCATGTGAATATTTTAATGGGGGAGAAGGAAGGTGGCAAAATTTGAAATGTTCGTGACTACAACGAAAGCTAAAATGAAATGAGGATGATTTTATAAAAATAATGAGTGAGCAAACTATGTACTTCTTTGTTTCATCGCGGAACATTATTTTGTTGTGCACCTAATTCTGAAGGTTTTTACCTCTATTACGCTTTGCAAAACCTAATAATGACACACTAATCCCCCATGTGTGCTGACTAATTAGGCCCTTATGAATCGGCCGTAAAGGTCTTTTGCAGACAATCATGTGCAAACTCAATGTACAAAAAACATCTTTAACGTGACACTTCTGTTGCCATGGTAATGGCGTCTTTTGGTTATTTCCGAGTTCGAAATTTCCCCGGATGTGTTGCCAGTAGCTTGCTTTTTAAATGCTACTTAAGGTCATGTCCGCTTTTTCGTTTCCCTCTTCATCCAAACGTTTTTCACTCTGCTTTTGTTTTTTCTTCTTGAACTTTATCGCCTCCATGTCTTTTGTGGTCATTCAAAAGCTGCTAAGTTGTGCACGCACTTTACCGGTAATTGCCTCAACCAGCTTCTCCTGAATTATAATATATATATAGAGAGAGAGAGAAAGAGAGAGAGAGAGAGAGAGAGAGAGAGAAAGCGGGAGAGAGGGGCGGGGAGAGAGAGAAAAGAAAAAAAGAGGGGAAAGAAATAGAGAGACAGAGAGAGGGAGAAAGAGGGAGAGAGAGAGAGATACAGAGGGGAGAGGGAAAGAGAGAGAGAGAGAGAGTGGGAGAAAGAGAGAGAGAGAGAGAGAGATGGGGAGAGAGATGGGGGAGAGAGAGAAAAAAAAATACGTCCCTGGAAGTTATGCTAAAGAATGATGATCAACACGTTAAGTAAAGTAATTCAAAATCGATAGTCATTTTCAAGGAAGAAAACAAAAATGAGAATGACACGAACTCTACTCGCACCCCCACACAAATCGTAGCAAGATCGTACCAAGTAGACTGCAGAGGAGTTTCGAAAGAATTCCCAACCGTCATATCAAAAACATGTTGTAGCTGATCTTTCAACAAGTATTTTCATAAATCAAACCATACCCTTAAATCTGCAAGCAGATTATGCGATGATATAGGCCCACTTTGATAAAAATAATTCAAACTACTGAGAAAACAAATTACTAAGAAATGAACAAGATACAATGACCCAAAAGTAAGTCGCCTACCATGCGTGAAACTTTCAAACAAGAGAGACCTACTGATTTTTCTTTTCAACTCAAACTGCGGTCAAGACCATAAATTATCAATTATCAATTGCGTTACGCAGTGAGTAATGTCATACATAATCTCGTCCGGATTATTTTTCACCTCGCGGGGACAGACAAACTGACCTCTTCCCTTAATTGAAAACATTTTGGAAAATACCTTCGAAAAATGAGAAAGATAAAATGTCACACTTGGCTATAATACCCCCCCCACCCCCTCTTGCCAACTAGTCTGCAAGCACACACATAAAAAGCCTTAAGCAGAGCCTAGATTTGTCAGTTTCTGGCTGTGTCAGGAACGGCTAGAGTACAGGGCCTATTGTAGTCTTATTGTAGACTGACAAGGTTTTGTGCCTGCAAACTTCTCCTCCACCATGCCCATGGCCCATGGCAAACCTTTGTTTAAAAGTAGAGGAGATTATCGAAAATATGCAACGATATGTCTTTCTTAACCCACCTATTGTTCTGTCCCCCTATCTCTCCCCTCTCTCTCTCTTTCTCTTTCTCTCTCATTCTTTCCTTTCCCCATTCTCTTTCCTTCTTTATAATAACTCTCATTTTCTAGATTCTTCCGTTTCAATCTCATCCCTTCACTCTATCCCCTCATTGTCCACACTTTCTCTTTCTTCCCCTTTTCTTCTGTCATTTCTCTCTCTCTCTCTTCCTCTCTCTCTCTCTCTCTTCCTCTCTTTTCCCCCCTCTCTCTCTCTTTTTCCCTCTCTGTCTGCCCCTTTCTCTCTCTCTCTCTCTCTCTCTCTCTCTCTCTCTCTCTCTCCTTCCCTCCCTCTGTCCAGAACCTACCAGTCGTCCCTCCTTCTCTTCTATCACTCTTAATGCAACTCGCCACGCTCAGCAATCACATTGACCTTTTCGTACATCTTCACACTATATAGACCTAAATTAATTGTGTTGGTCTCACACACTGTATGACCGAGCTCTTCAGTAGAACGAAAAATGAGAAGTTATAGGGCTCGGCTTTGACAGGTTAGGTGGGTCAGTGGTAGAGCATCGATCCCATAACCGCCAAGTCCCGGGTTCGAAGCTAAATCGATGCGCTAGTGCCATCAGACTGTCAACCAATTCAAAACTTGTCTTAAGACACATTTATTTCAAAATTGCTTTTGATGATTAACTTACTCTGTTCACATTGATGTATATTTCATATGTATTGTAATTTGTAGGTGTATTTGTATTTTTTGTTTTGTTTAATATGTAATTGTTTATCATTGTACATTGTATTTTGTTTGTTATAGCGCTTAGAGATTTCGGTGGAAAGCGCTTTATAAGCAAAGCACCGTTTTTATTATTATTATTATAATCACCCAGTTCCTAGGGTAGAACTTCAAGCCTTGCTTTCGAGTATAATTATATAGGCTATTTGCCATCCTTGCAGTGAGGTAAAATAAATACACATGCACTCATAACCAACCTTCCAACAATCCAAGACAAGAATATTGATCAAATCAACTGCTACTAATCATTTATCATGTAGCATCGTGATGGTGATGTAGTGTTTCACTATGACAGTATAGAAGTAGAAAAGGTATAAACAAAGAAGGAAAAGGAAGAAGAAAAAAAAAAACAGCGACTTCAACGAAGATTAACGAGAACGATGAAAATGACGAAGGAAAAGAAAGAGAAAAAGTAGACAAAAATGATATGGAAGTTTGGGAACGAGAAGAAGATTGAGAAGAAAAGGAAGGGAAAATTACAGGAAAGTAAAAGAAAAAAAAAATATGGGTGAAGGAGGAAATATGAAGGTGAAGGAGGAAGAGGAAGTGGAAGAAAACAAAGACCCTTTTTTTTCATAGATCTTTTTGTAGGTCACTTCGAACTGAAAACTTTTGCCTCCAGTTTCCGTTGTCAGAGATTGAAGCGGAAACGTGCTTAATACATTTTTCCGAGTAGCCTAGCTTGAAAGTCGGTTACCTGCATTTTGATGGTTACAGTTGTATAATATCTCAAAATAACGATAAATATGATGCAGGAGTAGCCATAGTTAATGTAATAAGAGATTACCATTGCCCTTCATCACCCAGCAATCTAATATAGAATATTATTGAAATATGCATACTCAAAGTAATGGATTGGTTTGGTAGGGCATCTATAAAATTACAATTTATTTATCTCCTGCTCTCCAAATTTGATTATCGATGATTCCTGCTACCTGTTACGTGGATGGCTACTTTAGTTAGCCTTTATACATAAAATAGGTGTAGAGGTCATATGCCTTCTATATCATTTTAGTTCATCAACAGTGCTACAGTCTAAATAATTGACTGCCACCAACGACATAGATAGTTTGGTGTCGTTTAAACCAACGCGAAATTACTTGCCTCGAGAGGAGACAAACAAAAATCTTTAAAATAGGCCAATCTAATGCGTACGCCTTCATGAAGCGCTCCGTTACGAATTATTTCATTCACTCGTTCCGAATCATTGCATTTCAATAGAATGCGAATTGCACTAGTTGTTGCTAGGTTGGACAACATTATGGCTTGCTCTACCTAACAACACGTACTCTATCCAATTTGCGTTCTGACTATTAAACCAATTAATCATAAGAGAAGACTGAATAATTCGCATAGGAGGCACTTTATAAAGGCACATGCATTAAATGTGATCACATTACGAAAATTACCTATTGTATGGTAGCTGGCAATCTTGGCATATTATATACCCTAATGTTTATATCATGAATATCGTCCAAATTTCTTACTTTTTGGTTGTTCATGAAAATTCTTCGAACAAGGTTTCGAATTGCCATGAACCAGAGCGAGTGCTCAACTAGATATGGCGATATTAAGAAAACAGTCGCCCAGGAAAACAGATTCGATTTCCTTTAAAAAAAGTCACTTTGTTTTGCTTTAATAAGCAAGGTTACCAGTCCTTTTAGACTGGAAGATGGCTTACGATTTTGTAAAAGAAAAAAAAGGAGGAAAACAAAATGGAGAATAGGAAAATGTTAACTCCTACGTAAAAGCGTGATTGCTTCATTCGAAGTAATAAAATCGAATGCATTTTCAACACGTTTTCCTTGTCAAATATTATGTCCTTAATTTCATCTTAGCAAACAATATATAAAATGTAAGTTCTCTTCCAGTAATTCAGTCTAGCTTCTAGATTATTCAGTTAAAAAATCAATAAAACACCGATGTGTTCCAGGCACCGCACTATATCTATACACTGCATCCGTGCAAGGCATCCATGATTTAAAAAAGAAAGATGGTTACATTTTCAAGAGTAACCGCCAAAACCACGATGGGCGTATCCCTGTTATTCCATTATTATCATTTTAATCGCTATTCATGAAGAAGTGCATTCGTCGTCTGCTACAACGTTTTTAACACGGCATAATGCACACGTTCCCGCCAAAATAAAGTCATCTGAAAGAGAGGTAGACGCGCATCTTTAGTATTAAAAAATCCTTATCAATAGGCGGATATGTTCACTGTGCGGCTCATTGGACGTGTTTAACGGCAAATCTTCTTGAATACTTGAGTTCATGCAAACAATGGCGGAACCGGGGTTTTCAAACCGAGGGTTTACCTCTCCCAAGTTACATTTGAAACTCGATAGAGTTCATGTAAATAGTGGTCAAACTAGGGTTTTTTTTAATCGAGGGGGAGGGGCCACCTCTCCCAAGCTACACCTAAAACTCGGTAGAATTCAGGAAACATTGATTGGCGAAACCAGGGTTACGAAATCTATGAGGGGAGGGGCAAGTATGCCTGTTGTGCTTACATAATCCTACTTTTGAAACTTACTTTTGAATCAATCGGTTTGTTATTGATTGATTAATTGAATAGATATTCACGACATTTAAATCAATAAAAGAAACTTGGTCAATTTATATAGAGGTTGATGCTTTGAATTTGTTTTCTTTGTGTAACCAATACCACGTATAAATATCATCTTTAAGCTCCAGCTACCGTAAAAAAGGTTGAACAGAAATCATACAAGGTGGGTTTAAAATGAAAATTCTGAATGAATAAATTTTCTCTGGAGGTGTCATACAATTCTCAAGTATTGATGAAAAGAATAAAGAGTAGCATTGCGCAAAATGTGAAACCAATGCCATCTTTCAAAACCCCGATTTATTTTCTTAGAAAAAGAAACACTTTTGTTTATACCATAGCGAAAAGGTATTTCCAATCGGTGAATAATTTTATTGTATAGACCACTTAGAACACTACTATGCTACGGTTCATATTTGTATGACCGTAAGTTGGAATAATTTTGTCCGAAGGCTACAGCGTTTCCGACGCCTTCTTGAGCCCTGCATGACTAATGGATTTTTACTTTCTCAAGGTATAGACATCTCGAGAAATGGCGAAGAGCGTAACAATTTATTTATTTCATTCACGGATCTCAAAAAGGATATATTAACGCAGTGGTGTGGCTACAGAGAGAGAGAGAGAGAGAGAGAGAGAGAGAGGGGTGGGGTGGGGGAGAGGGAGAGGGGGAGATAAATAAATAATGATAATAACAAACTTTATTCTGTATTTATATCACACTTATCACACTGTCTCTGAGAGCTTTGCAGATATAAACCATTAACACTGTCATCGGATTCAGGCTTGCACGCACACAATGTATACACATTCTCCCCTCCCTGGGGAGCATTTCAGGCATGCAACGCTCAAAATACGGAGCAAACTACAATGACTTTCGCATCCTACCGTGTACCCATTTAACACCAGGGCGGAGAGAAGCAATGTAAATAAAATAAAATGCCTTACTTAAGGACATAACTGCCATACCGGGGATCGAACCCACGACCTTTGCTTCTCCAGTCAATGGTTTAAACCACTTGGCTATGACACCTTTACATGTAGAGTGAGGAGAGACAGTGAGAAGGAGAAGAGAAAGTGAAAAGAAGCGCTTAATATAGTACTTTCAGTGGCTGCCTTGTCATATCGTATCCATTTCATCGTAAAATAATTATTTCTTTTCTTTATGAAATGAGAATTATGACTCGTTTCATCTCCATCCCCGCCAACACGAACACGAAGATAACCTTGTTGTGAAGCCAGCTCGCTCGATACCTATCGTGTGTTTATGCGATCACGTGGCTTGATACTCGACTACAAGAGAGCCATGGGGGTGCTCCGAGGGTAGAGTCAATCAAGATTTATGGATTTTGACAGCGAATTCAGAAAGAAGAACAAATTACATTATTATTGTACTCTAAAATCATGAATATAAATGACTTGTTGCCTGAGGAAATAACAGAACGGCTTTCCAAGTCTTTGAAATTAAAAATAAAGAGATCTGGTCCTGCGATAGGATTGCGATAGTGGAGTTGTCATGGTATAGTGGTTTATTCACTTGTCATTCAATCCAAGGGTAAAGGGTTCGAATCCAAACCGGCACTTACGTCCTTTGACGAGACATTAATTCACATTTGCCCTTCTCCTCCCAGGTCTGACTGGTACCTGGTAATTATTGTTAGGGTAATAATAATTGCAAAGTCTTCTGGAAGAACAGCATTAAAAGCTGATGAGGCTTCCCTGGGCAAAGAAAATTATTATTATCAACATGTTGCCATGTGAAAGAAATCAGAAAGGTAGATCTTATAATATTAAGAACAATTGTGTGATTTTTAATTCATCAAAATCATAAGAATTCGACCAAATCTTGCTGAAAATCCCATACAGTGAACAGCACTGCACTCAGAAATGGGTACGTGGGACTACATTCAAATGTTTGGTCAAAACTATTCAGCTACGTTTTTCCATACGTATTTCGAATATTAGAGCATCAGGGGATATCTAGTAGTAGAATGGTTTATTAAAACAACTGCAAAATGGTAACCCGAGAGCTAAATTACATTGCAAGTTTTACAAGCTCAGATTAAAAAAACATGTCAACAAAACTTAGATATACATGTAGTCAAATACCAATAATACACAGTAAAATAGATTACAACTTATTACATATTCCATACTTGCAAAAGATTCGAAGTTACAAATAGTATAAATTCGTCATTATTATTATTTTTTGATATTGTTAAGTGAGGAATATTCATATTTCAAATAGAAATTGAGGCTGATCAATTGAGTTTATGACAATTAAATACTGAAGATTTGTTTGATTTCGAGTCACAATATACTGCAAATTATATGCCTTTTCACAATGCTACTCGATAATGTAATTCAACACAGTCACACACAATATATGAGCATCATACTATTATGAGTTCCATAGAAGAAAACAAAGAATTTGAAAACTCACAAATTTATCATGTTTTCTACCAGAGCTCAACCTTCTCTTTAAAGGTATAGACCAGTTCTGTTCATGTGATTGCATTGGGAAAGAAACGTTGTGGAATCGATCAAAAAAGGTTGATCATCTACCATATTAGTATTGGTGTGTACTGCAAGGTTCTGGAATCATCAAAATGATAAGAAATTTGGCCCAGTCTTGGTAAAGTTACAAGCACTGTACACAGAAAGATGTATATGGGACTATATACGCGATCGCGATATCTATCCGGTCCAGATAGGTATACTAATTTACCAAATATATTAATTAGTAGGCGGTTTCCCTGCAAAATTTGTATCATCACGTATTAGTCAAAACATATTCTTTCACATGATTGGTAATAAGAGCTTCCATTTCATTTTTTTTTAAATGGGGGCGTTTCCAAAACTGGACTTTACCTTTAAAGAGTCTTTATTGTAAAAAGAATGTTTTGAGGTGGCTAAGTCGAGCCAGTAGGTGGAATATTTGCTCTTCTTTCTCTTCTGCCTCTGCTTCGTCCCAAACCCTCATGTAAATAGCATGTTTGTGAAGAGGCAGCATTTTACCGCAATTCTAATGTCTCCAAATCCCTCAAATCATTGCAAATGGTGACAATTACGTGGACAGAGTAAATATTTGAGAAAACATTTCCTCAAGACAGTGTCGAAATCAAATTGCTTTTTGCCGGTCGAAAAGGGGAAGAAAAAATTCGCCACGCGTCGAAAACAAATACAAACAAGGACAATAATACTTGACTAAGGTTTTGCCGTCGAAATTATAGTCTTCTGTAGTTTGAATGTGTTTTTTTTTTATAGAACTGATCCACAGCATGAAGATGATGAGTAATGAACAAGAATGATGCTCCTGTTTGACCTGATTTCACTTAAGATTTCAGCATATCATCTATTTATATAAACAGACACTTGATCTAGTTAAATAGTCTGAAGTTCTTTTAGAGTATACTTGAAATATTATTAGTTCAGAGCTTTATAACATCCCTACTTCTACTCTTATTGCTACTATGATTACTATTTCTGACTTCTACTTAATATATTGCTTTATACTACTTCTTACGTTACATATACTTATATATATACTGCCACTACTACTACTACTACTACTACTACTACTACTACTACTACTACTACTACTACTACTACTACTAATACTAGTACTACTAATACTACTACTACTACTACTACTACTACTACTACTACTACTACTACTACTACTACTACTACTCTACTACTATTACTACTACTACTACTACTACTACTACTACTACTACTACTATTACTACTACTACTACTACTACTACTACTACTACTACTACTACTACTACTACTACTACTACCACCACCACTACTGCTACTACTACTTCTACTACCACTACTAGTACTACTAGTACTACTACTACTACTACTACTACTACTACTACTACTACTACTACTCATACTACTACTGCTACTACTACTACTACTACTACTACTTCTACTACTCACCTAATACTTCTTTCACTAACAATACTGCCTACAATACTACTTGTTACTCTATGTCTATCAATATTTCAACCTAGATGTCTACTTCTTCACTGAGACAATCATGATTGCCATGCATATACGACTATACTTAATCAAGAATCTTCACGTACGCCTTTTCACCGCCATGTTCAAGTTACGTCGGTGTTATAATACGGCGGATGAGCTGTCCTTGCTAAAAGGGCTTAAGAGCGGTCATTGTAATTTATGATATTCCTACTCTTGAGATGATGAAACGCAGCTGTCTCGTGCCAATCCTCTAAAATCCTCCCCTGATCCGCTAGAGTGCGGCTGTAAAACGTGAGCAACACCTCGTCTCACATAAACATGTGAATGCTGTTTGTGAAGCAACCCCATGGACTTCTAAACTAAGATAAGTCCATGGCAGCCCCATGCCTTGCCTGTTGCACGTGATGCGTCATTTACAAACGCAGGACTGCGTCAGCGAAGGGCGTGGTGCTTGACGCGCCATGTGAGAGTTACATCTTACGCCAATGTTAAGTGAATGTGAAATGAACGCTGCGAACATTGCATTGGATTACTGGCGCTTGCAGTAAATGTCTTCATAGTCTTGATAAATAACTCAATAATACAATCGCGACGACGTCTCATGTGCAAGGAGCATTATGCATCATTCCCCTTGTGCCAATTTTTCAAGAATAAACAGTAAACAAACAAAAAGAAAAAAATATATATAAACATAAGAACTGCTTATTTTCGGGGAGTCAATTGAGGATTCATTGACTTGCTACGCCAGGGTCTCAATGTCGTTGATGTCGTTTTGTGACGTGTATCAATCAGATATGATTATTTACGTCTGGGGACCGACCTTTAAACGTCACCATCCGAAAAACGTAACTCAGATTTGAACCTGCGTCCTCGGCTGAATCAGTTTGTAACTTCCACTGTTAGCTGGATTACAGGCGCACGCCATAACGCCTAGTTAGTGTGAACCTACCGTGTCCATTTATACCATGTCCGTGACGACAGTTTTTTCATCTTTTCATCAACATATCAGTAATCTTCTTTAGTAGAGAAAAAGAGGAAAAAGAGGAAAATCACGAGCTGACCTATATTTTGCAAATATTATATACATGACAAAATGGATATCATGTAACAAATTTTGATTACCGGTACACGTGTGTTCAAGTATGATACAATATAACTAACATCAGTACCATGTACTGCATAAGCTGTCAAGTATTCTGACCGGGAACTTACCTAAAAAACTGACCCCCTATCGCAACACTTCGGGGCTATCCGTGTTCACGACCGTAGCTATGTTGTCATAATACGTAAGGGGATTCTTATTGTGTCGTCACCTTCAGGTCCTCCAATCGTTATACAGAATGGAGGAGTCTATATCTCTCTGCTCTTCATTTTCTTGGCCATGCGATTAGGGCGGGGTGGGAGGGAGGGCACATGGCCCATGCCTCTTGCAGCTACACCACTGTTATAGGATACACCTCATCGTGGTAATAGGCCTCTGATTCACGAACGTTGTTCTCTTACCTTGACCTAATCTTGGTGTAGCTGGTCATAATTATCACATCTAATCGACTCAACCCCCTTACTCTATTCTACATTTTTTTTTAACGTTGTAGAATTATAGTAAGCCCGCATGATCCCCCTCTGTCGATCTCAAACTTCTTTAATGGATGCCTCATTGAAAGGGTTAATTGTCTCTCATAACTTTATGCGTGATGGCTTTTATCGTCTTCAATGCCTATCATAAACCCAGTAAAAAGAATAAAAAATAAATAAATTAACCTCTCTTTTTTAAACCCACATGCCATTTATCTCCCTAACCTCTTGCATCTTCTCAGGTCTTACGTCCCTATTTCTCCCTCTCCCTTTCGCTTTTCTGCATCTCAGGCCGTTTTTTTTTTGGGGGGACTTAAATCTTAGTGGACCAGATTCGCTTGTATTTAATATGATTTTTTTTTTAAATTTTGTTTGTCACATACATATTTCTAATATTTTTTTATTCGATATTTTCATTTACGAATTGAGTGTATTACAAATGGGAAATGAATGTATTCAAGATTAGAAATGAATAAAATCAAAACAAATGAAATTAATTTATTTGTTTTTTACAACTTTTACTATTCTCATGATAGATTTATGTACAGAACCCTCAATGTCATCTTCAATGACCTTTAAACCCTTCATATTTTCTGTCTCTAGCTGGTTCAAGATCTCGAATAAAGGAAAATCCTTTTTAAACACGCAACATTTGTTGTCACGATCACAACCCTTTTCGGCTTGATCACAGCGAGGGAAAAATATTATATGTATGCGCCAAAATGTCGTCGGCAAGTTGATATTATATCGCCTGTTGGAAAGGGTATCAATTATTCAACTTTTGCACGTGATAAATCGAGGATTCTACTTATTTCTTTCGTATCTCGGGGGAATAATAGCCTGAAAGGGATACACGAAAATCGTTTCGGCGTTGGGTGACTGGAATTGAGGACATGTATTTCGTTGAGAAAAGGTCTTTGTGTGATCTCATGGGCAGGGCACGGCGTCACCATGGCCACATGCACTTGAATGCTCATTCTTTAACAAACATGCGCCTAAAGGAAACGAATTTTTGCAAAGGAAGATTCTTAAAGTAATACATTATTTATATTTATTATATATATGTATATATATAACTTATTAAATAGTTATAAGATTGAAAACAACAAAAACAACAACAACTACTACTCTATACTACTACTACTACTACTACTACTACTACTACTACTACTACATGTACAACTACTACTAATACTACATGTACAACTACTACTACTACTACTACTACTACTAGGCCTACTAACAATATTTAGGAAAAATGCCGAATTACACAGCTACCACACCAGGTTAGCGGGATCCTATCACCTTCCAAAAATGAGAACCGTACTTGCTAATAACATTTTTACTTTTTCAGGACCCATATTTTGGAATTTTCTTTGATCCCAATGATTTGAAAGAGTGACCCATTTTATATGATTTCAGGAATGTACATAAACTTTATTTTTCCAGCGGTATGAAAAATGACCCGAATAGACAGCTCTTTGTTATGATTATTTATTATGCCAATTCGTTGCTGTTCGCTTTTTTCATCTCGCAGCCATGCCTAGCATGTCTCAATAATTTTACCAGTCCCATCTTACTCGATCTATACCACTACTATCTCTCTCCTTCGCTTTACTTCTCGCTTCATCTCTCTGCCCCTCTCTCTTTCTCTCTCTTTATCTATATATCTACATATTTATCCATCTATCCTCTCCCTTCTATTTCTCTATCTTCCACTTTTAGCCGTAATTGTTTGTTTGTTTTTTACATTATTATAATAAAATGTAGAGATTGGTCAAACAATACATAAAACATAAAACATGATAACATGAGAACTAAAACATTAAAAACATATTAGAGCATCGAACAGTATCGTACGGTTCCACAGGATAATTTAAGAAGAGATATTTAACAAATTAAAAGTAATCAACATGAACAAATTTTTCTTATATTGCCTCCTGAAAGTATTTTTAAATAAAATATTGAATTGGTTACATTTTACATTATTCCAAAGAACTGGACCCAAATGGCTCAGAGAATATCTTGAATAATCATTAATATATTAAATCAATTTCTTGTAGGATAAATATGAATCTGAGAATTTAAAGAAAACATATTCATTAAATGTAAAGACAAAGTGTGTAGGTATTGAATCTTTGCATAAGGGAGCATATTTGTAGTTTGTTTATATCTAAACTTGAGTGTACATAATTTCTTAAATAGTGGGGATGATGGTGTCATATAACTTGAATTAGTATTGCTTTTTTCTGTAATATTATTAATCTTGGTAAGTGTGTACAATAAGTATTTGCCCAAACAGGATTGCAGTAAGATATAGTGGATAAAATAAACGTAATGTAAAAATCAAATAAGACATACACAGGTAAAATATTTTTCAATCGATACATAATTCCGACATAACGTACAACCTTTAGACATACAGAAGTAATATGATCCTTCCAATTCAAGGATTCATTCAAAGTAACACCCCCAAAATAGTACACTTTCACTTTTTCACAAGAGTGTATTATCTATGTATATTGGTTTATGTTTCTAGGTACTTGATATCCTCTTTTATGAAAATGTATATATTGCGTTTTATTGACATTTAATGATAAGTTATTACACTTAAACCAAAGATGATATTTTAGACATATTTTCATTCAAAAATTGAAGTAAAAGATCAATATCATAATGAGCGGATAGAATGGTTGTGTCATCAGCATATAACAACAAATCACATCCAGGGCAAGAGTTAATAATATCATCTATGTACAATAAAAATAATAAAGGTCCTAAAATAGATCGCTGAGATACTCCTGCTTTTACGGTTTTAAAATATGATGTACAATCATTAAAAACAGTACACTGTTGTCAATTTGATAAGTAAGATTCAAACCATTTAAAAGTTGTGCCTCTTATACCATTTCCTTAATAAAAAAAGATAAAGAAAACGAATTAAAGGCCTTAGAAAGGTCCATAAAAACACCAATTACATGCTTATTATCATTAAGATATTGTATTATTTTATCCTGTATTTCAGTTAAAGCCATGTCAGTAGAGTGGTTTGTACCAACTCCATATTGACCATGAAATAAAACATCATATTTTTTTTTTAAATCCATATAATCTATTATAAACTATCATTCAAGTATATTGGAGAAGCATGGCAAGATAGATATGGGTCGATAGTTCGAAAAGTCCGATGGGTCATCTTTTTACACACAGGTATTACCTTCAATATTTTTAATTTAATGGGAACATGGCCTGTTTTAACGACAAATTACAAATGTTATCAGTTTCTCGATACCGCCCTACACCAGTTGCAGATCGTGAGTAATGATAAAGAAAACTATAAAATTATGTGTATCTGTATAAATTATAGAGCTGCCAATCCCAAAGGGGCTGAGATACCATGCTCCGTTTAGAAAAAAAATGGAGACAATGCAGTATAATTATGTGCAGGAAATCAATTGGTTTAATAATTTGTTCATGTATTACACACAATATATTTACAAATAACATGCGCATCTACAGATGTCCCAAAATGATAAATAGGTGACTTGTGTTTACCTCTCGTACAAACCGATTCGATCAAATTCAAGGAGAGGAGAAGGGGAAAGATATAAAAATGTTCATCTTTTTAAAGTCGATGAAAGTTGTAAACATCTCGTCACACGACCCTGCACATGTGGTATATTGAGGGATTGAGAGCTAAAACGCCTATTAAGCTAACGAGCCCAGGGCATTGAACATTGTATAGTCACGTGACTTTCGTCTTCGACGTCTGTAAATGCACTGGCGGATTTAGGAAGCGCGGGGCGGACGGAAGACGGGGGGGGACTGGGGTGTACCTCTTTAAAACCCACACAAAACACAAACTGCCCCCTGATTGTCTTCTGTTGCCCCTTTCAAATTTTAGGAGGAATAAAAAAAGAGTACATAAGATGTTTCTTTGCTTGACTGAGACTTTAAAAAAAGTTAGCACCTAGAAATGTATTAACCCTTTTTTTCTCTCCCTTGCTTGCCTTTTTTCTTCCTTTGCTCCTTCCTTTCTATCTTTCTTTTTCTCCCTGTTTTCATTTTTTCTTTCTTCCTTCTTTCCTCCTTTTTATTTTATATTTTTTTCTTCTTGTTTTTCTTTTTCCTTTTCTTCTTCTTCTTCCTCTTCTTCTTCTTCTTCTTCTTCTTCTTATTCTCTTCCTCCTTCCTCTTCTTCTCCTCCTCCTCCTTCTTCTTCTTCATCTTCTTCTTCTTCTTCTTCTTCTTCTTCTTCTTCTCCTTCTTCTTCTTCTTCTTCTTCTTCTTCTTCTTCTTCTTCTTCTTCTTCTCCTCTGTAAACTGATAATGGTTAGAATCTTCTTTAAGTATGCTCCCATTTTACACAACCCTGGATAAACCCCTGTTTTACTGGGTTATACTACTGAGCAAACTGCGACATCATTTTCGACGGAGCGGATAAAACGACACCGGATAAAACGCTATACGTAAATTACCTTTCAGCAAAAAAATATTCAAATTACGTTGGGGTGAAAGAATTTGATGTCAACAAACATACGGTTACTGTGGTGATGTGTGCTCTGGCGACAATGATTCTTTTGCGGCCGATTTCTTACATGATTTTCGAATTTCTAATATTTTCAACCCTGTGCACTAATTTGAAACCTACTCTATAACCTTTAACTTTATATCGTTAGATAGAATAATTCCACAGCAATGTGGTCATTAATATACATTTTCGCCAGACTGTTATAAATGTTATGAAATACGTTTTTCACTTCTTCTTATTGAAGATGGTTACATTTTTTCAATCGTGCAGAGTCTGTATTTGACATATGTGGATATTTTGTTGTCTTTAAATCATTCTGTAGAGATTCCAGTTATATTTTTATTTCTAAAAAGCCAAAATTCTTCGACTAAAGTTTTCGTCATAGCACCCCCCCCCCACCTGACCTCAAAAAGAGAGAGAGAAAAATGAGGACGAAGTACTTTTGAACACGGTTAACCCATTGCCTACTGGAACCAAGTTGTTCCTGTATTAAACCTATGGGCAATGTGAGAATTCAGTCAAAGGGTTAAAGCAATACAAAACGATTTCACAAAGAGATAAACGAACTGATTTCAATTGAAAAGCAAGGCCAGTTCTTGTCTTTAAGGCTCATATAGTCAGGTGCATATTACCGACGAAGTAATAACTCTTTCAGACATTTTGACTTTTATCAGTTAAGCTGCTTATACATTTCACATATTGATAACGAAGACAAGATCTCAACCATATATAATCTACTGAAAGTTTATCAGTATTTAGAGATTATCAGGATTTCAAAGACTTGCTCAACGAAATACATCATAATTCACCACTCGATTGCTGTGTTATCGGGGTTTTTTCTGATAGAAAACATAGATGTTTCTTTCTTCTTCTTCTTTTACATAATATACGTATAGATTTATATAAAGATCCATATCGTTTGACTGAGTCCATGATGGTATTTTGCGTTTCAATATTATCCCTTTCTAATACAATTCTATATTTGAAATATATTCTCGAGCCTTTGCCCTAGATCGTATTTCATTCTATTCATGATTTTATCTGTTCCATCGAATTAAAACAAATAATAAAAAAAATATATAGGCCTATCTTTGATTCCAATCGTTATTGCTCATTGGGGCTTGTAATATACGCGTGTCTCCTCAACTTTAGAAGATTAAACAGTCGAACAATGATCCACTATATCGTCTCCGGCATTAAATTAATCTCATTAAATAGTAAAAACAAATGCTTTCATTCAGTTTCGTTCCCTCAAGTATTAATTTCCTATGAGTCGACTTTTGCTCTTCAAGGAGCGGGCGTCCGTCAATGGGATATGATCGAATAACTTAAACTTAAAGAGACTTATAAATCATGAGTCCTCGAAAACTTATAACGTCTGATAGCAAATTACATAACGTAAACAAAATTCCAATGTAAGTGTAATATACTGAATAATTGAAACTTATAAATCATAAATTCTCCAAAAACAAAACAAAACAACCCCCATCCCCCCAAAAACAAAACAACAACGAGAAAAAAAAACGAAAAAATAAAAACCGCGGAGATAGCGCAAACCCAACAATGAGAGATGAATAAAATACAATAAAAAGAAACTTATTAATCACCGCGCATGACCAATAACAAGAACTGTAAACAGAATCGATGGATTTAATCTTATTAACCTTGGCAGCTAAAACATGCACAAAACTCGTCCCTGACTCAGCCGCGGTCTAAAGCAAGCAAGCCGGGGCTCGTGAAATCATGTGTAGTGAAATGTATATAGTGATCAATATGCTTAAGTAAAGTTGAAAAATCAAATATCCTTTATTTGATTTGAAGGATAACAATATTACATGGTTGCCCTTTATTGAAATCCAATCACAACATATGAGATTTGGCGTTCTCGCTGTACGGATGAATGCAATTTCTTGTGTGTTTTTAAATATTATTACAGCAGAGGACACGATTATGTTAAATAATGAAATGTTATCTTTGTTTCTCCAGGAATGTTTGAGCTTGATATGAATTCATAGATGTGTCATGTCGTTTCCAAATGTAGAAGTGACGACTTAACGTAGTTACCACATTGTAAGACGCTATACATTTTTGCCGGTAGAGATGTTTCACCTTTCTCTGTCTCTTTCTCTCCTTTCCTCATTGTTTCCCCTTTGTCTATCTTTCTGTCTGTCTGTTTGTCTCTCTGTCTCTTTCTAGCTAGCTCTCTTTTCTGTCTGTTTGTTGGCCTCTCTGTTGCTCTATCTTTCTATTTTTCCCCTCTCTCTCTCTCTCGCTCGCCCTCTCTCCTTCCTCCCACCCCCTCTCTCTCTCTCGGTCTAACTTTCTGTCTACAGGTAGGTTTTGCTCTCTCTCTCTCTCTTTCATTATCTGTCCTCATCTCTCATCCGTGCATCGATGGGCTTATCTATATCAATTTTTACTCCTCTCCATACAACTGTCTGGAATATCAGTCTTTGTTAGATTTTTATTTCTGTCATCAGTCTTCCTCTATAAATATCGTGTATGTTTGTTATTCATAACACCGCGTAATATACGCTTTCTCCTTTCTCCTCACTTCCTTGTATTTCCTTCGGCTTGTCACCGTCTCCCCTCTTTAAAATCTATCTTTCATTTTGCACTCTACGATCTGTTCTCCATTCCTCACATACTGACATGTACTCTCATTGGCTTTTCCAGGCGTTGTAATAGAACAATAACTGGGGGGGGGGGGCAGGGGTTTTCATTTCATTTTCTACATGTGCCTCCCTTGAGATCATTTATATTCAAGAATGTGTTATAGGGGGTGCTTGAGCCACAAAGCCTCCCTCCAGAACCTTTACTGGGCGTGGCGTGGTTTAAACTATCACAGCTTTGAGGAGGCACCGCTTCATAAATGGGGGGGGGGGGCGTCTTACTTGATAAATGAAACGCAAATGAGCAAGGTCGTTATACCTCAGTCACACTTCCAAACCGACTCCACTCCGACTCCAAACTGATTAATGATTGGCCATTCGGGGTTCATTATTGTTCGGTCTTCCATCGACCTTGTGTCGGTCCCGTTGCAGTGAATCTTGTATTAGGGCGAGGGACGAGGGAAGGGGTTCTATCGGTGTGACGATGCTTGCTCCGTGTCCATTCCCTACACTAACCGAATTCTATCATTCAACCCTGGACCCACCACACTGTACCTAACCCTGACCCTAACTCTAAACCTAACCTTAACCCAATAGCAACCCTAACTCTAATCCTTTATCTCTGAGCAATTATCGCCGGAGCAAAATGTCGGATCACCGATCTATCATCTTTTTTCCCGATCCTCTATCCCCTCCCCCTTTTCTTTTCTTCTTACATCTATTTTATTCTTTCGCCATTCGATTAGGAGGGGCATCTGCCCCTGAGCCCCTTGAACCTACAATGCCACTGTGTACTCTTCTCCCGTCTACAGCCGATGGCAACATACTTGTTTAATAGAGAGGAATGCATCCTGTTTGTCTAGGAATGAAATTATGTTTTCGAATAGCTCTACCCTTACAAATCAACATTGTATTACGATCATATCTTTAGCTAATGCAATAATGTTCATCCAAGCAAACATTTCAATCCTCTTTCTTTTCCAATATAGAAGTAGAAATGACAGTGTAATGAATCAAACCAAATGATAGTACATGCATATCTTTCCGAAAAAAGCGCTAACATAATAAATTCAGTATGCGTAATACGTTAAGAGCGTTGGCGATTCCATAGCTTATTCTAATATATATACCCTTTCCTGTCCTCACAAGAAAATAAAACTACAGGTCTATTATTGAAACATAATTTGATCAAAATCACTTTCAGGAAAACAATCGTATACGATTTATATGCACTTGTTTGAAATTGACTTTTATTTCCGTCTCTTTGAAAATATGGTTAACAATAGACAAATTGAACAATACAGTAAATAAATTAAAAAAGCAAGAGGCAATTACCAGGAAAGCAAATGCTTGTATTGTGGACGCCAATTACACATTAGGATAAGTTACTGTAAAAACGGAGAAGAGAGTTAGGCATCGGAGGATAAGTTATTGAATAATTGATTGATTGATTGATTTAATACACGGTTCATTTCAATCGCACGTTAACTACTACTGTTGTAATTATTGTTTCGAGCCGTCTATACTAAGAGGTGTTTACGATGACACGATCACAGACTAAAGTGGACTAGAATAATATTAATGATTAGCAGCATAGGCCTACAAAAACTGTCCAGAGGAGTATACAATATAAAACAGCGTTTCTCAGTTAACCCACACTACGCCACTTTACCCGACTTGCACAAGACATTGCACAACACCCGCAATACCATTCCATTCAATTACTTCGTCAAACATACTTTTCACTTTTCTACCTGCCCCCTACCCCGCCATCAACTCTATCATTACTTCCTTCTTTCCTGTCTGCCGTTCTTTCTTTCTTCCTGTCTTTCTTTCATTATTGATATATTTATTTGTATTTATTTCTTTCTTTCTCTCTCACCCTCTATCTTTCTCCTCCTCTCTTTCTCTCTCTTCCCCATTTTTCCCCTTCCCTCTCTCTCTCTCTCTCTCTCTCTCTCTCTCTCTCTCCCCCTCTTTCTCTCACTCCCTCTTCTAAATGAAAAAAAAGTATTCATGAGGAAGCTTTCGTGTGCGACTCCACTGAAGCTTCAAACTATCTCAATGTACCAGAATAATAGTATATGTAGTGTAAAATAATGAAAATTGAATGCATGTACAGTCAAACGTGAAAACCTGACGTTCTGAAACGTAAATCCGAAATGCGATATTCAATCTTTAAAGACATGTTCATTCAGCCCCATGTACACACATCCGTTATGTGTACATACATGTACATGTACATTTTGCTCATTACTGCTGCAAGTACACGTTGACAGGCCATAGGTTAGTCCATACTGTCTCCTGAAATAATACTTCAAAATGAAATTCATTGTAAAACAAAGCATTCGCAAATCTTCTCTCAGTCTTTTTTTATACACATAAACACATAATCGTACTGGGTAGATGATGGGATGGGGGAGTGGACTCAGGGAGGCAAGACATTCCGGGGAACTTTGGTACTCCCACTTTTCGGGCAACGGTTACTTCATATTCGAGTGGCTGAATTGTCACCTTTTATAGTCTATATAATTATCTTACGCGGTATGTTAATGTCGCTATCATTGAGTCATTATCATTTTGATCATTCCAAAAGCATTACAATACGCAAAATATACCACGCAATTAACCCTTTTCAAATAGCTTCTACAATTTCTAGAGTTCTTTCATAATGGAATCGCATAGCCTGAACTTATCTTCATATTAAACAATGATAAACACACACGTGTAATGCTACGGAAAATTTTAAGCAAACGGTTGGAAGTTTGCGATGTTCGTTATGCAGTGCTGCTGTATAATTTCTCCTTGTAAACCTGAAATCCGCGCTTTGCTTTCCATATTAATTCCTCGCCAACTCAAAATCGGAATATTATTCTTTTTTTTTTCTTTTTTTACTTCGGCACGATTAGGTACATCCTTCAATTCAAGTGGAATTAAAAACGAGGGCACACGCTCCGAAATACACTCTACACTTGTCTTATTGTATAAATTACGTGTTATTCTCGAGCAATACACAATGCGTCATTTCGCTTGCGTCATTTCGCTTGCGTCATTTCCTGGGCTAGTCCCGCTAAGCTTATGATGGAGATTGGTTCATGCGCCAATGATTCAATACAATGTATGCATTGTTATAATTTGTATTAATTTGTTTGGGGTACGATGGCACTATCGCATCGCCGGTGCGTCAATGACCGCGCCAGTCACTGACTCAGTCCTACATCAAACAAATGACGCATCATGCGCACAAGGAATAAGTGATGAATGTACTTTCTGATGTCCAACTAAATTTTTTGCTCTGTCTTTTGGTCAGTGGTCAATAAAGTCATTATGATACGTAAAAATGCGGTTTAGACATTGTCAGAATTTCCCTAAAATAGATTACATTGGAAAATGTGTATATGTTATTAAAATTCAGCTTTAGTTTTGTTCATCATGATCCGTGACAAAAAATAATTCATGAACACATATAGGCCTATGCTGAACTGTGGGCAGAAGAAATAAAATCCAGAAAAAACACAGGTTGATGGGAAAAGTATGTAAAATTTACATGTCTTTCTGTCAAATGCAGTGTAAGCCAGCAACAAAATATCAAGGACAATAAAATGAAAACAACAAAGCAAGCCTCCCCCGCAAGAAATCCTTACATTAAAAAAATAATAATATACAAAATAATAAGATTTAGCCGACAAGAAAGAGAGAAGGTCTTGAGATTATTCAAATTTGCCGACACGGATTGATGAATAATCTGCCACAAGCAATATGAAAAGAAAAGAAAAATGACATTCGTTTTAAATTTTGCGACAACGACGCGAGAAAAGAACATAGTTAAGAGATCTTGCAGTCAAAACTGAGAAAATATCTTCAGACTGTCAAAATTGTTGAAAAGAGTTGTGAAAAAAATTCACATTGGCAACGAAAAAAGGGTCCTCTCTTTGAATTTGGTGATAATAGACAAACTATATACAAGTCATGTAGGCCTATATTTAAAGGGTGGTGGTCACAATCCATACCCCCTTCTCCGGCCCCTAACGACGCCTCACGACACCACTTTCAGCTAGTTACATTGTGACTTTTATGCGTAGGATGATTGATTGTTATCCCTTGATTTTTGCTCATAATCATCCGCTTACGTAGCGAATCACAAAAGCCCTGAAGGCCCAACGTCTTGAGATAGGACGAAAGTAAGAGACAACCCACCTTCAGGGGCGGTCCAATGATTATGTTGGGGGAGGGGGCTCAATTCCGAATTATTTTTGTTTACATCCCACCTTTTTACATTATCAAATGCCTTGGGTGTCTGTATGAACGGACAAGAACCTCTTTAGAAGAAACTTTGGCAATGCCAGAATGAGATTCAGAAGGGGAACACGGCCGGTTGTACCCCCCCCCTTCACTGCGACATACTGTAGAGTTAGGGGCGTAGCAAGGGGGTATGGGAGAACATGACACCCCAATCGAACCTCCTGTCGTCAAATTTACTATGTTCACTGCTGCCAGGGTTTTTTGGCGGTGTTATTGAGGTATAATAATATTGATGGCCTTGTTCATTTGCATTTAGTTTTAACTTTTATCACATGAAAATCGTGTTTTCCCTCAGGAAACAATTTTAAAGTTAGCACTGTGACAGCCTTTAAAACCGACTGGAATCTGCGAAAAACTTATTCTTCTGTGATCTTTAGGCACAGTTGGCAATAGGAAAACCTTTAAACCTGCCTACAAAATGAAATCTGTAGAAACTGTATTTTGACGAAGTAAACCTCCGATCAAAATGTCACCAGAGCACTGTCTTGTCGGGTCACTAAATCGACAATCCCCCCTATCGAAATGTGCATGCTTCGCCCCTTTTCTCTACAGTGCCAACAGAGACGCCATGATTCCTGCTCTCCTTATTGACCTCGAATTTGTTCCTCTTTGAGAATAAAAACTGTTAATGCCCTGAGGCAAAATTTGTTTCCTTTTGAGAAACAACTTAGCACCTCTCTGGTATTGTGTCATCTAAAGTAGATATTGACGTCGTATTTTGGACACCGTTGACGTTGATTAATGATTGAAAGTTTGTCTTTGATCAAAATAACAATATGTCATGTTTCATAGTTGATGATCTTGTACTCTCTCTCTCTCTCCCTCTCCCTCTCTCTCGCTATCTCTCTCTCGCTATCTCTCTCTCTCGCTATCTCTCTCTCTCCTTCTCGCTCAACTTGTCTCATTCAATGTCTCTTTCTCATTGCATTATGTATATAATCCTTTCTAGATGTCCCCGCTTCTTTTCCCCGTAAGCTCCAGTTATGTTTGATACCAAGCCACCATGAAAAAGGGAGAGAGAGAAAGAGAGAGAGAGAGGAGGAGGAGGATAGAGGAGGAGAAAGGAGATATAGGGGAAGGGAGAGGAAGAGAAAGAGGGAGAGAGAGGGAGAGAGAGAGAGAGAGAGAGATACAGACAGAGAGACAGAGAGAGGGGGAGCCGGACATAGAATGTGGGAAAATGAGTATAGAGTAATGAACAGGAGAACACGTCTCCTAAATCCTTAGGATTCTCCTTGAAAGCATGTTCTGGTATGAACGTGACTTTTCGCCCATTGCGTAAAATCCTTTCCGTTCTCACTAGCGTCAATCTCTGACGAACATTATGGTAGAGTCAACGAGACAAAGAGGAATAAAAATGCCAAGACACACATCCTTTTAAATTAGTTTGTTATCCAAACAAGCCCTGGTCTACATTTAAATCATGTTGTTATTGAATTAGCCAGGCAGAGATCGAGCTACGCCTTCGTGTACCGAGGAATTCATGCTTTCAGCCCCCAAAGCGCGCGGCTCGGAGCGCGGGAAAATGAATATCGCTTTTCTCTCTCACGTGCAAGAGCGTGTGCATAGTCGTCCGAGAGATTATGGGGATCAGCTTTGGAAATCTCCTCATGCATTAACAAAAGAATTATTAGCGAATAGATTCAATAGATAGATATGATTGCTTTTTGTAATCAGGTAGTGTGTGTACTTTAGATTTATCCTTGATCATGGTTCGAATACAAAAGGCCATTCTATGCCCTTGCACAATATGAGACACAACAAAAGCTTGTTGTAGCCAGGGTAACTAGCTGGTTGGGCCAAGAATGGTCCAAGGTTAGCAAAGATAATGATGTGAAATATATTTAATCACGTCTCCACTTTTCTTTTTTTTCCATAGTCTTTTTTAATTTTTTATTCAGCACCTCCTTTCCTTTACTGTCTAACACATTAAGTAATCATTGGAAACAGGGCATTTACACTATGGAGAAGCAATGAACGTTTAAAGTCGCACCTCAGAAAGGCGATTTTGCACCCTGGATGGGGCCTGACTCTGAGGTGAATGGGAGGGGGCATAGGGGAAAGCGGCCCCTGGGAAAACAAAATCTGGCATATCTTAAGTTCATGAAGTTTGAAAAAAAAAAAAAAACGTGCCGCTTAAAATATGCCCCCCCCCCCCCTGGCAAGGGGAATCCTGGATACACCACTGTAACCAAAAAGGATGCCTTGTTAAACCCCAAGAGGTGCAAATTGTGTACAAATTGAAGGGTGTAGGATTTACCTATCAAAAACGGAAACTGCTATAGGTTGCAAACTTGCAAATTTATTTCTTAGTGTGGCATTCTATCATTAGGGTTGACCCTTACTGAAACTAAGTCAGACTGTTAAATGTATAGACCAGTTTGGGGAACGTCCCCCTCTCAAAAAATGAAATGGAAGGTCTTAATTACCAATCATGTGAGAGAATATGTTTTGACTAATACGTGATGATACAAATTTTGCCGGGAAACCGCCTACTAATTGATATATTTGGTAAATTATTATATATCGCGATCGCGTATATAGTCCCATATACATCTTTCTGTGTACAGTGCTTGTAACTTTACCAAGACTGGGCCAAATTTCTTATCATTTTGATGAATCCAGAACCTTGCAGTCGCACCAATACTTATATGCTAGATGATCAACCTTTTCTGATTGATTCCACAACGTTTCTTTCACAATGCAATCGCATGACCAGAACTGGTGTATACCTTTAAGGTATTCAACTTCATGGTTGTGGAAATAAATGTGTTATTAAAATCAGAAAATGATTATCAATCTCCTCCTCGTTTATTCCTCGTTATCTCTTGCCCCCTTTTCTCCTTCCTCTTTCATGCCTTTACCCACATTTTACAATACAATAAAAAGCTCAAATATTCCAACTGGGGATGTTCAAATGAATAATAATCAGTCTTACCCTGATTTTTTTCGGAGGGACTTACGGCCGTCGCTTACTCATGCTTTCTTAAAAGTGAGGTAAAACAAACCATCAAACCAATCAAACCAAACTTATCTTGCCTTCTTCTCCTCTTCCTATTCTTCACAATATGTATCCATCTCTTCTGGCCATCTCCTTCCATGTTCTTATCTTCCCATATTCAATTTTAAATTCCTTCATCCTTTCTTCATCATCGCCCTCGATCCTCAATCGTTTATACACCACGATTCTTTCTGAGCTCTGCATGGTAGCTGGATGGATAGTCATCTATTTTCGTTATCCACATCAATTCAAAATCACGAAACCCCTTTGGCAATACCGATTCTCTTAAGTCGTTGTGGCGAGTCTTAAGTACCGGTACGGGCAATCCATATAAAAGGTTATTCGTCAAGTTGAAAACAAAAAGAGTGTTTGTAAAGATGACGTCATCGACATGTTATGGTTGTGCCATTCTTCATTTGATTTATAATATTGATGTTTTGTTTGAATCTTGTTTCTTTCATAAAATATACATTTTGTATTCAAAATCAACTTCAGGCTGTTGAGTCAAAAGGATGATGCCACTAAGACGCCCGTAGCACACGAGGCGTCAATTCGTTTGCGTCATTAAGAATTCGTCTATACGCTAGTGACTAAGCAAAGCAACGATTGCACTGTTTACTTTCCACTCACTGGTATGTGATTTCAATCTTATGGAGCGTCATAGGCCGCGCCAATCGCAGACGCAGCATAAAGGACGCATCGCGTGCAACGGGGAATTCAATTATATTTAGACCTAAAAACGCTTTCTTTGAAGAGTCTCAATTAACTTCATTCATCAAGCCCGGTTAGCTCAGTCGGTAGAGCATGGGACTCTTAATCCCAGGGTCGTGGGTTCGAGCCCCACATTGGGCGTACATTTTACTTCTAAATTCAATCGGATAAGAAGATCGTTTCTCTGTGTCTGTTTATTATTTTCTTTTTCATTACTATTGTTTTTTTCAAATTAATTAATTAATCTAATTTGTTTAATATTCTTGTTGCGTCTGTTTCTTTCGTTTAATAATATTCATCTCTTAGACTAGTTCAATTCAAATTACAATGGGAATTCTTGCGTCTTATTAGCCTCGGTAGAGCATGGGGTTCTTAATCCCAGGGTCGTGTGTTCGAGTCCCACACTAGGCGCACGTGCACATGCAATAGTGTATTATGAGGAAGTATTTTTACGATTTGTGAACCTTTTCTAGTTATGTAATCTGGTATCTTGTTATTCTTGTTGTCTGCTTTTCTTATATGGCTATAATGCTTAAAGATACTATGTCCCTTTTGCAGCCAACATCAAATTCTGTAGAACTTTGCAGGAATTATGGATATGTTATGTATGTCCTATCTGTGAAATTTAAACATTAGCAGTGTCCTAGTATTCAAATTTTGCAAGGAAACCCAGGCGCGGATCCAGGATTTCTTAGGGGGCCAAATTTGAAATTATGCGAGCCAAATATTGGTACGTAAAGGTGACCAGCAGTGGCGTAATGAGCAAAAATGTTTCGGGGGCAGAAAAAAATCCGCATCTCCCCACTCTTACATGCAGGCCCCGCTGAACGTTGATGGTGGGGGAGGCTAAAGTATTTACGATCAGGTAGAGCGTAGAATAAATTGGCGTGGGGTCGGCGGGGGTCAATTAGGGCGGAGGCCCCGGAAGCTCAGGGGGTATGGGCATTTACTTATGGTCAGATGAGCGTATTCTGATACCTTATTCATGACACTGGCAGGTCACTAATTGGCGTGGGGTCCAGGGGGCTGAGCTTCCTGAAACTCAGGGATTTGAGGCATTTTATAACGGTCAGATAAGCATTCAGGGTCCCGACCTGATGGGGTTGAGGGGGCGGAGCCCCTCGTAGCTCAGGGGTTTTAGGCATTTAATTACGGTCAGATGAGCATATTTTGATACCGTATTTGTGACAGTGGCAGGTCACTTATTAGCGTGGGGTCCAGGGGGCGGAGCCCCCGGAAGCTCAGGGGTTTTAGGCAATAAATTACCGCCAGATGAGCATCTAGGGGATGGCCTGACCGCCTTAGGGCCATTGGTTGGGTTCAGGGTGCACAGCCCCCGGAAGCTCGGGGGTTTTAGGCGTTTAATTACGGCCAGATGAGCATATTTTGATACCTTATTTGTGACACTGGCAGGACACTAATTTGCGTGGGGTCCAGGGGGTGGAGCCCGGAAGCTCAGGATTTTAGCATTTTATAACGGTCAGATAAGCATTCAGGAGCCGCCTTAGGACCCTAGTGGGGTCGAAGGGCGGAGCCCGGAAACTCAGGGGTTTCAGGCATTAAATCACAGTCAGATGAGCATATTTTGATACCTCATTATTTTGTGACTCTGACAGGTCACTATTCTTTCTGTCTTTCTCTCTTTCTTTTTATTTCTCTTTAATATACTTTTTCAAAAAAATTTCGAGGCCCTAGCCCTGACATGTAGGCCTCCAAATTTTGTTGCCTGACTGTAAATTTAGGAATTTGTCATTTTCCAACAAACGTATAAAAAAGTATAATTGGTTGGGTTCAGGGTGCACAGCCCCCGGAAGCTCGGGGGTTTTAGGCGTTTAATTACGGCCAGATGAGCATATTTTGATACCTTATTTGTGACACTGGCAGGACACTAATTTGCGTGGGGTCCAGGGGGTGGAGCCCCGGAAGCTCAGGGTTTTAGCATTTTATAACGGTCAGATAAGCATTCAGGAGCCCGCCTTAGGACCCTAGTGGGGTCGAAGGCGGAGCCCCCGGAAACTCAGGGGTTTCAGGCATTAAATCACAGTCAGATGAGCATATTTTGATACCTCATTATTTTGTGACTCTGACAGGTCACTATTCTTTCTGTCTTTCTCTCTTTCTTTTTATTTCTCTTTAATATACTTTTTCAAAAAAAATTGAGGGGGGGGGGAGCTCGAGGCCCCCGAGCCCCGCCGTTCCGCGGGCCCTGACATGTAGGCCTCCAAATTTTGTTGCCTGACTGTAAATTTAGGAATTTGTCATTTTCCAACAAACGTATAAAAAAGTATAATTTACTAAAAAGTGAGGAAAAATCTAGGAAAATTACGTCATTTCAGCGACATTTGTAAATCACCGGTATTTAATTTTATTGGGGGCATTTGTCGCCCCCAGATCTACACCTTGTTGGCGGAAAAAATCGCAACTGATTTCCCCTACCTTCCTTCTTTCTCTTTTTTTTCTTTCCCTTTCCCTTCATTTCTCTTTTTTTGGCGGGGGGGGGGAGTCAAGGAGCTTTTGACCCCCCCATCAACAACTTGTTGGCGGGGAAATCGCAAAAATTTAACTGATAATCCCCTTCTTTTCTTCTTCGATCCTCTTTTTTTCCTTCCCTTGATCTCCTTTTTTCCTTATTTTCTTTCCCTTTCCTCGATCCTTCTCTCTTATTTTTTGATGGGAAGGGGGAGGGGAGGCAACAGCCTTGGAGGCAAGGCCCTTTCGGCCCCTCCCCCCCCCGATTTCCTTCTTCCCCCTTTCTTTTCTTCTTTCTCTTCTTTCTTTCCCTTTCTCTCCTCTTTCCCTTTCCCTTTCCCTTTCCCTTCTCTCTCTCTCTCTCTCTCTCTTTTTTTGCCGGGGCCAAGGCCCGCTGCCCCCTGGATCCGCGCCTGAGGAAACCCGCTTACTTTCTAGACTTCCATTTCAGACACTATTGAGTGACTGACTGACATCTTTTTGTCTTTGGTAATAACATACATACAATGAGCTGTAACAGGTACATTAATATTTGTCTACATCAATAACCCACTACTTGTAATGTCAAAAATTAAACTGATTGAATCTTTGTGCAGCACAAAACGTACAACCATTCGGTACAAGGGTCTGAAAATCAGACTATTACTTAGGTGATTGCAATCACTTATGTCGATTCCACAACTAATTGTCGTTATTTTCCCACAAAAAGTAATTTTAAAACCCTTTCGTTTTGAGGGAAGTTCTAAATAAGTATTGTCTTTCAAATGCCGTTGGAATTTAACTTTTTCATTTTTTTGACCTGCAAATGGGACATAGTACTTTTAAGTCTATTTTTCTGATGAAGATTATAACAATTGAAAGTAAATAAGAAAGGTCCAACTAGACTGATTGAGTCAGTCAGATAAACTGATCCAACCAGCCCGGTTAGCTCAATCGGTAGAGCATGGGACTCTTAATCCCAGGGTCGTGGGTTCGACCCCCATATTGGGCGCAAATTCTATTTCTAAATTCTAAATAAAATCGGACAACGAGATCGTTTCCTTATGCCTGTTTACGATTTTCTTTTTCATTGATATTGTTTTTTTTCTTCAAATTTACGATATCTAATATTTTGAATATTCCTCTAGCGTCTGTTTCTTTTGTTTAATAATATTCATCTCTTAGACTAGTTCAAGTCAAATTACAAGGGGAATTCTTGCGTCTTATTAGCCTCGGTAGAGCATGGGGCTCTTAATCCCAGGGTCATGTGTTCGAGTCCCACACTGGGCGCACGTGCACATGCAATGGTGTATTATGAGGATGTATTTTTACGATGTGTGAGCCTTTTCTAGTTATGTAATCTGGTATCTTGTTATTCTTGTTGTCTGCTTTTCTTATATGTATATAATGCTTAAAGTGCGGGTTCAAAGAAAATCACAAATATGGCAAATAACATATTACTAGAAACTGGTAAGCTAATAGATGGCCATCGTACAAGTTGTAGGTCAACTACAAATCGGATGATTTATAAAAATACAAATAAAACCACCTCCATAGCATCTGGGATATGCGAAGATTCGCCAGAAAAATAACGATGTTTTAATGCCGTCACAATATGAACCAATCCTGCCCAAGCAGACGACATCCCATAAAGAATGAACATAATTGCAATGCTATTATTGCTCAAATTATAATGAGTTTAGTGTATACAAATGTGATAGAATTTTACACCATTCAAAAGGGATATGACCCCGATTCTGATAACTAAATTCTTTTGTTTGTAAATACACAGGATAGGGGTTAATGAACAATCAAAGAAACCACACTTTCAAATTTAAAACCCCCAGGAATGAAAGCATGGACGCATTTGTTCCCTCTTGAAACGCCGAACATACCGCGGTGTATGCAGCTGAAAATACAATGGCGTCTTATTTTGTTTACAAGCGACGGATTCCTTTATTTATTTATCGCTGCATTTTTCATCAAAATAATACCATGCGCGGGGTTTAGAGTGAGGCAATAGATTAAACATTTAGTCTGACGGTAGTGAAGTAAGAGAAATAACTGAAGAGAAGACGACGAAACAGGCACTGAAAATGTGTGAGATGTCATGGGACATCGTCTGCTTGTGCAAATCATGTTCAACATGTGACGTCACACATCTCAGCAGCGATCGGAGAGCATTTCAGGTGCTATGTCGGGGCTGTATTTAAGAGTTTTGTAATTCATAACAATCATTACTTCGAATGTTTCCGAGCATGGAATTTTGATAACCTTGTCAAATCAAAGTGTTACCTTTGCAATAATGACAATAAAGTTAGTTTTTAAAATCAATGAACCTGATCTTTAAGTCTATTTTTCTGATAAAGATTATGACAATTGAAAGGAAATTGTAAAAGGCTCAACTACCCTGATTGAGTCAGTCAGACACAATCATTCAACAAGCCCGGTTAGCTCAGTCGGTAGAGCATGGGACTCTTAATCCCAGGGTCGTGGGTTCGAGCCCCACATTGGGCGTACATTTTACTCCTAAATTCAATCGGGCAAAAAGATTGTTTCTCTGTGTCTGTTTATTATTTTCTTTTTCATTACTATTGTTCTTTTCAAAGTTATGCTATCTAATTTTGTTAATATTCTCGCTGCGTCTGTTTCCTTTGTTTATTGATATTCAGCTCTCAAACTAGTTTGATCCAGATGACAAGAGAATTATTTGCGTCTGACTATTTTGCTGAAAAAGAGTATGAAAATGAAAGGGAACTTAAAAAGGTCAAACTAGACTGATTAACTCATTCAGATAAATACAACCAGCCCGGTTAGCTCAGTCGGTAGAGCATGGGACTCTTAATCCCAGGGTCGTGGGTTCGAGCCCCACATTGGGCGTACATCGTTTTTATTGCACTGATGTTTTATGAAGATGTATTTTGTACGATCCGTAAGCCCTTTGAAAATGATGTGATATCCTTTTTTTTGGACAGTTTAGTTTATTTGTCTCATGATTATGTGTGATTTACTCTCTTCTAATAAAGGTTATGAAGATTACCATTATCAACTAGCCTCATTTACTTAGTCAGACAAACTCTTTCTACAAGCCTGGTTAGCTCAGTCGGTAGAGCATGGGACTCTTAATCCCAAGTTCGTGGTTTCGAGCCCCACATTGGGCGCATATCCAATTTATTTCGATTGGCAGATTTTTATTTGATAATAACATATATAATTATGTTATAATTTAGAACTAATAGGAAAATCAAACTAGGAATATTTATTTTGTTATCGCTACTTTTCGGTAATTTTGTAATTTGCGTTAACATTAAGAATTGTATATGTGCATAATTGATATTATTGTTCAGGAATAGTTGAAAGCAATGCCAAAGTGAATGTGATTAGAATGGTGCTGTTTCACGTCTTTTTTATTATTGCTTCAAGGGTATACTTAAAAACTATCTTGTTGCATTGTGTTATGTAATGTATAGCGTCGTGAATCATGTCATCTCTCTCCAAGGTTTCAGTTTATTGAAATGTAATGTAATTTTCAAAGAAGCCCGGTTAGCTCAGTCGGTAGAGCATGGGACTCTTAATCCCAGGGTCGTGGGTTCGAGCCCCACATTGGGCGCATTCGCTTTTGCTGCATTTAGTAGCTTTGTCGAGTGATTGTTCTGTTAATGACTTTGGTATTTGTCCCCAATCCTATCTGATTTCTTCATCCAATCAAACCAATCTCTCACTTGGCGGAAGTTGACAGAGGATTTTTCGGAGGAGATTGTATTGTGCAGTAGATCGTGTGACTATAATCTTGAAAATAACAACAATTACATAGAATCACTTGCGGTGTACCTCAATAATCCATATTGGGTCCATTCTTCTTCTTCTTCATCTTATACACACAATTCTATGGATCCTTTAAAGGGTTACTTTTTAATATAGATTGGGTGTTTTTCTTAGATAACATGTACACGTGGAAACTAAACTGAATATCGTTGTTACCGATTCATTTTTTTGTTGTCAAAGAAAGGTGGACGTATTACCACTGGATGCGTTATCCTGCCATATTGTATCAGGGAGTGAATTAATGCATGTCTCATTTTCACCCTTCAATTCAATTCAATTCAAATTTAATTCAATTTTATTTCTGTTTCCAACAAAACATTACAAATCAATTATAATCATTTACAACAATTAAGGAATAGATATTGGAAACCGAGGGGTCCACTAAAAAGCAGTACTTGTACAATTGTGGACCCCTCCAATGGTAGTAAAGAATAATGAGTAATTAAATTAACAAATTCGTAACTAAAAAAAGAAACTACAAATAGGGGGAAAGGGGGATACCAACAGAGACGAGAACGGGACAAGAGAGTACTTTACTTGACAAAGATAGGAGAACACGGTCACAATACAAAAAAGTAGACAATGCCCCAAAAGAAGTGAGAGATCGGGGGTACAGAAAATATTACAAAAGGATGAGCTGCATGTGGGGTTGAGAAGAAGATGAGGAAGGAGAAATGCGCATTAGAAAGGAGATATGCATGAGAGGGCACCACGTACGCATATTCTCTACCAAGCCAATTAGGATAATTAGCTCCAAAATTTCAGAAAGGACATTGTCAGGTGCCAGAAATGAATGTATTGTCCCTTTCTTATTGCCCACCGACCTTGAATGTATTCTTCGTTTTTTTTAATCATGTTAGGGGGTGATTAAAAAATTCGCTACTTGGTCTCCTGGCCCCCAGACTGTATACAAAGAGCTTTCATTCATTTACATATTGCATATAACTTTTTTTGTTAACGCTTCGGTCTGTTTGACAGTATATTATAGTTTGTTGGTAAATGCACTATTACATTAAAAAGAAATGTTACATCTTACTTGTGACATGTCATTACATTTTGTGTATAAATGCACTATTTATGTGTGTTGTTAAATCGTTTCATGAGCCAGTCTCAACCCCACCCACGCCGAGCCTGGTAAATGGGTTTTATAGATTGGTTTTGCTATTGCTTCTAATCACGTGCAATTAAAATAAAAATGCATGTAATGCGAGTGACAAATTCATGGCATCATGTTCATCAAAATTGTACAGCTAAAAAACTCCCACTATAAGTGGTAAAAAAAAAGCAAGATTTAAATCTGCTTGTCTTTGTTTTGCATAAAGTGTGATGGCCAAACCTTTTCCATCACTACGCCACGACGTCCTAATGAAACATCGGATATGGCAGTAGGCATTTACTATTCACACTTTTAGGCCTCATCATACGTACAGCTTACCACGAGACAAAGAACTGAAAAGATTCAATATTTGTTTCTATCAAAAGTCATTATGTATGGTGTATTCTATGCTGAAGTGTGAAGTTCTCCTCACTGTTTCTTTGCTCGCTATATTGTCGACGTCGTGTTAATTTTCTGCATGTAATGGAGATGACGTCATTAAACGTACTGTCAGAGAGGAATCATATATCTGTGTGCGTAGGAATTGTGGGTGCGCGCGTGTTTGTGTCGGACATATTAAAAGTTTCGGGATATAGGATATGATGATGATGATGTGTGTGTGTGTGTGTGTGTGTGTGCACACTCGTGTGTGTGGTGTGAAGTTATGAATGTATCAAGGAAAGTCACAGGGGCGCTGACAAAGAAAGAGGGACACTCTTTTTGGAGTCGCATTACGGCTTACTGCGTTATACGACTCCGTAGTGGAATCCACTCCAAATTGGTGGTTTGAATCCATTTGAGGATAGTCACCCTTTTGTAAATAAAATCGTTGATTTCCACGACATCAAAAGAGTAGACTACCTTACACAAAGAATGACAGAGAGAGAGAGAGAGAGAGAAATGTACAAAATATGCATGTTGATTATGCAGGTAGTATCGCTTGCACGCAGCATTGTTTAAATTTGTATGTGAAAATTGTATACAATATATTTAAAAAAAAATACTAAACTGAAACAGAAATTTGACGAGCAGAATTTGACATTGTACTGTGAATTAATTTTCAAACTGAGAGGATATCTCTCTATTCCCCTTAATAAGCAATCAGGGTATAATAATATTGTGTGTTATGTACAAATCAACGAGTTTGGAACATTCTCTTATTTAAGATCAGCTCTTCCTCTTAGCCATTTTGCTCAATCCCTTTATGTTTTTTGTAATCACAAGTCCGTTATTCATTTTTTGTTCCTCTCTCTCTCTCTCTCTCTCTCCTGCAGTCATAGTCCTACTCGTCGGCGGTAAAACCGTCTTAGATGGTGACCAGCAGACCTTCCTCCTGGCTGCCCGCCAGCTTGGCATGCCGGGCGAGGACGGGTACGTTTTCATCGTCATCGAACCCTTCCCGGATCCCGGCTTTACGTCGCCATGGGAACCCCTCCTCAGCCCCTATGCCAACGAGACGGTGGAGGGAGAAGTTACAGCGGAGGAGGCTTTAAAAGAGGCTTATCGGGCCGTCTTGATGGTCACAATGGGGTAAGCGGTAAATAGCTTTGCCTGGAGAGAGTTCATATCTATAAGTATCAGGTTAGAGGAAGGTGAAGCTAGAAGATTGCGGGTCGCTCTCATGGATAAGGAACACAATATCGACAGAGAGGGTTGAGTTCTTGGCCCCGTAACACAATACTTAAAGCAATTGATCGTATGATCAATTCATTGTACATAATTATAATAACGGTCAATGGCAAAATGGCAATCATTCCTGTCTTACCCTTGTGTTACGGGGCCCTGGCAAAGATGAAGATCTGGGCCCTGTTTCATAAAACTTGTTATCAATGACAAGTTACAATGAACTGTTATAAGCTACTGAAATAGTGGCATTTGGTTGGCTGAGAGCAGATTTGTCATAGAAATTTAGCATTGTTATTGATAATAAGTTTTATGAAAAAGGGCCCTAGAGGCGATTGGGAATGGTTAATAGGTAGCACATAAGAAATGAGTATTGTGTTATATTTTAGAAAAAGCATAAAAATGAAAAGGAAGTGACGCAATCTTGCTTGAAAGCGCAAGCACTGCACACAGAAATGAGTACATGGGACTGTTAACAAAATTGTTTGGTCTTAGACTCTAAACTTTCCAGCTATTCTCATCATTTTATGGAAAAAATTAGAGCATATTAATTGCCATCATTTTCAGAGCATGTCTCTACAGTGATATTCTTCCAAACTGATATACAAAGAATGAGAAAGCTGAATATTGTTTTTCATCTTGAAGATTCAAGCTCAAGTTGAAGATTAAAGTGTCTATATATATATATATTTATGGTAATGTATCACACATAAATTTGTTTTCCATTGGTGTGTTACTAGAACTCGGTTTCTTCTGTAATGCCAGTTTCGTTCGATTGTGGGAGATTTATTTTGCATTATGACTAGAATTCAAGATATACTGTGAAAAAAAAATCAAAGCAAACGAAATTAAATCAGACAGTCATATACAATCGATACCAACTACTTTGTTTAGATGGAAAGTAAATGCCACTAATTAATGTTATACTTGTAATTATACAGGTGATTGTATGCACAACAAAAAATATTCTTTGTAAAGATGTTACTTTGATTTGGAAGGAGGTTGAAAAGAATGTACAACAATATTTTATGCCTAATTTTCACCTCAAACCACTTTCACTCGTTGTATGGTTTCGACTTTGGTTAAAAAAAGAAAAAAAAGGATATTGGTATTGGTATAATTTTGAATTATTAACCTTTTACAATCTACAAATTCAGGTTTTGTTGGTAAGGAAGCGAAAGGGAAATTAACGAAAGAGAAACTCTTAAATATGCTGTTTTATTTGGTGAGGTATCGTATACAAATGGAAGAGTATTCAAATAGAAAAAAGAACATGTATAAGTATACAGAAATGGAAACAAATAATTGGAATTAAAAGATATATGTATGCATCTATGAAATGGAGAAATAAAGAAGGCCAGAACTATTTCTTTTTTTTTAAATAAAAGAATCAGACAGTCTTGGAGCATGAAGCGCTATAAGTATATGATCGCAATCGATAATCACAATTCTATCGAGTACACATTTTGCCCATTCTTACCGTACGGTGACGATTCTATGGAATTTAGGAAGAACGCATCTAACCTGGAAATTAATGTTTCTCGAGGGATTTGCAAAATGGCGTATCAATAAGAACTCTAAATATATCTCCGATTCTGGAGAAATTGAATCCTTCCATTAGCAATATAAATTTAAGTCTCACTTAGCTAGCGGCGTGTTTACAACTCATTAGAAAGTAGGGTGGCAATTAAAAAGGAATTATGGATCTTGAGTCTTGTGATAAAAATATGTTAGAAATAAACGAAAAGCAGAGTCTGTGGAATCGGGGCCGTCAAAAGGGAATGATTTGAGGGGAGAGGGGGGTTCATCGCATCCCATTAAATACGTTTTTTTTCAAGCAAATTGATAAGTGATGATTATTTTTTGATATTTCCCTCTCATTCTCATCCTATCTCTCCTTTTCTCTATCTTCATTTCTCTCTCTCTCTCTCTCATCCCATTCTCGCTTTCTCATAAATCTTTTGCTAATCTATTTATCCTTCTTACCTTATCATTCAAAGTATATTATCTTAACATCTTCACATTGCTCCCCCACTCTCTCTCTCCCTTTCTCTCTCTCGCTCCATCCCTCCCCTTTATCCTCTCTTCTCTCTCTTTCTCTCTCTCTTCACCTTTAAATATATTTAATACTATTCATGTATCTTCCATTTCACGATATATGTGTATGTCTGTAAGTGCGTCATCTCTCCCTCTCTCTCTCTCTCTCTCTCTCTTATTATATCTTTCATTATATCTCTCTCCTGTTTAAGTCTGTATTTTCCCTTACTTGTCTCTGTACTCAATACTTTGTCTTTATCCAACTTCCACCTAAAGCTCTGTCTTGATCACACACCCCCCTCTCTCTCTCTCTCTCTCTCTAATAATGTATTTATCCCTTCTTCCCCTCCTCTAGTCTGCCTGATGACGGTCGGCTCGATGACTTCATGAGTGACGTCACAGATATCATGATGCAACCCCCTTACAACGTGGAATCGCCAAAGGTCAGTGCACTATTACCTCCCCCTCACATCATTAAACAAAGTAAACTTACCCAAGTTTCAAACCAAACACGAAGAGGTGATTATTTCCACGATAGTTGTCAAAAAAGCGACAATAAACATTTGTCAGGAGATATACTTTTCAATACCCTTTTTTTACTAATAAAACTAAAATAAGGAATTAAAGCAGCGATAGGTGTAATTCCTTTGCTTGATAACTCGATGCAACTGACACCAAAATCAAATTTGGGGACTTTTAATGAATTTTCGAGACGGGAAAACGGGTCGAAATTTACTAAGCATGTTAGCAGTCTCTAAAGTAAAATTCCCGATGAGATTATTTCCCCTTTTGTCCCTCAGTAGTGTAAAGACGATTTGCGTAATTACATTATATTACCTGTCTATACGTATTGTATGTGACAATGGATTGGCTTTCTCTTTTTCCATGAGGCGATTGCTCTTTGTCCAGGGGTGAACTTTATGTCATGTAGGGCAACTGCGGAATGAAAATTAGTATTTCGTGTTTTGTAACTGAATGCTTTGTGTTGGCTATGAATGTTTTGTGTCTGTTCCATCCGACTTAAAACGATGACAATTATCTAGAATTTGATAATTGGAATGTAAACCAAATAACGGGTCAATTTTGAGAAATTATCCCCAAATTACGCGTTTTATACGTTTAGAGTCTATTCGATCTAGAAGTAATTTACTTTCTTTCCACTTACGTGAATAGCGTTACTGTTAACGAAATTCTGAACTATACGAATTTAATTTTATTCCAGTGCTTAAGAAGCTTATCACAGCTTATATTCCCATCACATTTCTCTCTCTCTCTCTCTCTCTCTCTCTCTCTCTATTTCCCTCTCCCTCTACCTCTTTTTTTTAATACATTATACTATTCCATCATCTCTTCACCTCTGTCACTATCTATCTCTGCCTTGTTCACCTCCTTTCTAATTATCCTCTGTCTTTGTGTCTACATCTTTTTCTCCAATGTATCCCCCTCTCTCTCTCCGTCTATTGTCGATCACCCTTTATTAGCGTTCATCAATTAGGATAATTACCATCTGAATACTGGCATGCTAGACTTTCCTACCGAATATTGCTTACAGAACAAAACAACAACAGAAATTGAATGAAATACACTAAACATTGATAATCGACGTTTTACACTTCTACTCTAATAATGAATATACGCAGTGTTTTCAATGATGTTGCCTACTCCATCTTCGCGATAATAACTTAATAAATGTATTCTTTCTTTTTTTATCGAGGAAGCTTCGAGCTTCTCGACTAGTCTTCATGCTTCTAATGCTTCCTTTTCTTTGAGCAGTAATCTAAGAAAATTAACTCAATGCAGTATTTTAATCATGTAAATGCGATTTTGGAAAGCAGGGCACATTGGCGAAGTTCACCTTTAAAAAAGTTGCTTGACCTGCTCAATCGCCATAATTACGTTATTAGTTTCAAGTATTAGATTACAGAAGAAATTGGCATTCACTTACTTTTTGTAGAATGTACATCATTTCATTTCTACATACTGTACATGGTGTAATTGGAAATTTTAAAAATTAAGTGTGAGATATAATTTTCGGCAACGTATTTCCACTTTTTTTTTGTTTTTTGTTGCGTTTTCACAGAGATCAATCAATTTTTCACCTTCCTGGAACCAAGTGAAAGAAAACGAACTTAAGAAAAAAAACTACTTAACATCAAACATTGCAAACTGCTTCATGATACACTATACAACATTAATACGATGTATTGGACGAAAAAGAGTATAGCCAATTATTGTATTAGATGGCATGTAAATACATCAATTAGCATCATTATCAATTTCCTTATTAGAGGTGTCGTGGTCAAGTAGATACGTAACCGGAATGTGAATCATAAGGTTTTTGGGGTCCGAGTCCCTCCGCGGTACTATTATCCTGTGGCAAGACTTTACTCACCACCTAGAAATAATAAATGGGCACCTGGTATGAACTTATTCCTTGAAACTTTTCAGCGCCTTAGGGCAGCAGGGTTAAAGCCACTGCAGTAAGGATATTTTTGGCCCCTTAAAGATATGTCCCTTTTGCAGCCAACATCAAATTCTGTAGAACTTTGCAGGAATTATGAATATGTCATGTATGTCCTATCTGTGAAATTTAAACGTCAGCAGTGTCCTAATATTCAAATTATGCAAGGAAACCTGTTTACTTGCTAGACTTCACTGTCAGACACTATTGAGTGACTGACTGGCTTTTGTTTCATCTTTGGTAATAACATACATAAAATGAGCTGTAAAGGGTACATGAGCATTTGTCTACATCAATAACCCACTTCTTGTAATGGCCAAAATTAAACTGATTGAATCTTTGCGCAGCATAAAACGTACGACCATTCGGTACAATGGTCTGAAAAATCAGACTATTACTTACTGGCTCTATAGCTCCTAAGTCGATTCGACAACTAATGGCCGTTATTTTCCTACTTAAAGACATTTTCAAGTCCCCCTTTTTTTAGGGAAGATCTAAATTAGTATTGTCTTTCAAATGCCATTGGAATTTAACCTTTTCATTTGTTTGGCCTGCAAATGGGACATAGTATCTTTAAAGCACCACTGCACTACTTATAGTTACTTGCGCCCTCTATATAGCAAACAATGCCTAATCGGTGACCATTGGTCCTCCATGGTCCCCTTTTTCTTATGTTAATTGAGAGCAGATTAGATGAGATAACCACCTGTCAGTGGCCATGCAGGGAGGTCTAATCCCTCCTGGCCAAACTAGTGCAGATAGGCTTAAGCATCCCTGGGATTGTATAATCACAATACGAATGTAGCTATCATAATTCTATTCAATCCCTTGGGATCCCTTGAACATCCCCGAGGCATACGGGGGTACGTTAAGCACCCTCCGCATGGATTGATATATAGGTTAATATATATATCTATTAATATCATCACACTATTATTACCATTTGTGTATAATTTCCACCTCATCTTCTTCGTAGCCATCGATCATGTCTGCCTATCTCTACGATGCCATCCAGCTTTACGCCCACGCTGTCAACGTTTCCTTGGCAACGGAAGATCCCCCTCTCGATGGCGCGGTACTGGGGAGACTGATGCAAGGGAATGTCTCGTTTCAAGGTTAGTGTACCTTCAGAAAAGTACATCACCATCTTTCTCTTCAATTGATTTTTTTTATTCAGATCGTTTGAAAAATAAAAAAAATATATTCTCACTTAAAAGAATATGCAGGTTTTTTTATTTGAATAGATGTATACAGGTGTAATGAATTGTATTCCCACTAAAACAAAAAATACTCTCCTTTAAACATTGCAAGGAATACGTATTTTCAATGAAAAGAATATCCTCACTGACAAGAATGTATATTTTCACTTAGAAGAATAATGATCAACTGAATCGGATTAGTATTTCTCACTAAAAAGAATATATATTCTCATTTAAAAACAATATATACATTCTCACTGGTAATATTATATATTCTCACCGAAATGGGGGATTAAGGGAATTTCTCGTTTCAAGGTTGGTGACCGTTCAGAAAAGTACATCACCATCTTTCGCGTCAATTGATTTTTTTCAGTTCGTTTGAAAAAGAATACGAGTCACGTATATATTCTCACTTTAAAAATATATATTCTCACTTATAATGACATATGTTCTCACCGCAAAAAATATATATCTCCTAGGGAAAGAATATTTGTTATCATTGATACAAAAGAATAGAAAATCTCCCTAATAAAAAACAATATGTATTTACACTGGAAATAATATATATATTTTCCTTTTAAAGTAGACACAAAGAGTATTTGAAAAAGACATGTGAATATACCGTTTTCCATCATGTAATTACATCGATAATCATCTAAAACGGAAGAAAATATTTCTAGGTTGTACATGCAATGCAGACATATTTCGTCTATCTATGTTTAAAACTTATGGATGATTTCGTGGGTACTTGAATTCTGAGCCCCCCCCCTTTTTTTTTCTTCCAGGAATGACTGGTACGGTGATCATTGACGAGTTCGGCAGTCGAATTTCCGACTTCGATATCCTGGACTTACGGGTAAGTTCGCCTAGTCGGGATTCGTGATACCCCAGTCACACCAGTACATAGATAGCAGACCGAACAGAAAAAATCAAAATACTGCGAATGACCGTGTTATCGATCGGTTTGGAGTCGGTTTGGCAGTGTGAATGAGGTGTGAATGAACTCAGTTATGGTATTAAATCGAATGGAGTATACTACTAGCAGATGGAAGAAAGAATAAACGATCTGACTTTTGTGTTAAAACATTCAGTTGCCGAGTTAACAACAGGAAGTAAGCAAGACTAAAATAGTGAGTGAGAGCGCGAAAGAAAAGGAGGATAGAGAGGGAGGGGTAGTGAGAATGGGGGTGGGGAAGAGGGAGAGAGAGAGAGAGAGAGAGGGATGAGAGAGACTGAGAAAATATATGTGTGAGAGAGTGAGAGCGTGGTGTAAGAAAGAGAGAGAGAGAGAGAGAGCTAGGGGGAGAGATATACGGAAAACTGACGGACAGATAGACAGACGGCAGTGTGTGTGTTGTGTGTGTGTGTGTGTGTGGTGTGCGTGTGCGGATACGGAGATAGAAGAGGATAGCATTTATGCTATTATTGTGATAGTATATCAATTATGGCACCAACATTGCGAGCAAGGAGAATAACTGGAAGAATAAGCAGTAGAGATCAAAGTTAAATGTACACACAATTGTTGATATTGTAAAGGCGAAGAAAGAGAAAATAGGATATAATAAATGCGTTCTGGAGTCAATTTTTTCTCTAAAATACACTTATAAATTATTCACCGCATCATGCGGCCACAGGGGGTAATTTAACGACCCCGAGGTTTAACTTGGAAATGCAGGTGTATCATTTCACAGAAGTTCCACATATCTTCGTTAAACAGTAATGAATAATGATGATATACCTAAAAGAGACATGCAAATTAGAAACTTTGCTTTCAACCCTGCTCCTCTAGTTTCAAGACTTAGCCTTTATGTATATGTGTTATTGTAGTTTTCTCATAAATTTATTTTGATTTCATTAATAAAGCGCATTGATCATAGATCCACAGTTGTCTGCGCTATATTAGAAATGATTTCATACACGAACTGGGACTTAGTTATCTTTAAACTCTGATCTCCACTTCCATGTCTGCAGGAAAACACCCGATTCGAGGTAGTTGGCAATATAAGTATGATGAGCCGGATGTCGTTCGCTGGCACTATACACAGCGCCATCGATTGGCCTGGAGTGACGCAGCCCCTTGATGCGCCAAACTGCGGCTTTGACGGAGAGCAGTGCTTAGGTGAGATATACAATTATCATGTTCATGCCATGTATACACAGTGTGTCATTTCGATTGCGTTATTACCTGCGCTAATACACATGTGAAGGCTATTAGCCCATGCGCCAATAATTCAACGCGACTGAACATTTTGCATCCACGTTTGTGTATAAAGCAAATCTCATTATCAAACAAAACATTGTGCGTCAATGACTGCGCCAGTCGCTAACGCAGCCCTACGTCAGATACTAGGCACATTCACACACAAGTTTAGTGACATTTGTATCGCGATTTATAGCTCACAATTTTTTGCCCAGTTTATACTCAGTAGAAAGCATCGATTTTCAGATTTCGCTTTTGCTTTCACGCAAGACGCTCGGACAAATAATCGCGGTTGTTCAACGGAAATGGCAGTTTTATAGTGAGATTCTGATCACGATCAGGAACTCACTTTTTTTTAATCACTCTGAAATTTGTCTGTGTGTGAATCTAACAATGACGCCTCATGTGAAGAGGGCATTATGGTGCACGGTGGAAACAGTAGCCTCTAGAATGCATATTATGCGTTCTTCTATTTCTATTTATCTATTTATTTATTTCTAATCTTTTGTCAGGGTAGCCCATTCACCAATTAGTAGTGGTCTTCCATGGGGCCCTGAATAATTATGAACATATTTACATAAAAAGCATTTGATTTGGACTGTGAGCATTTGGGCCACATTTGAAGTAAAAGGTACCTTTTCAGAAAATACCTCCGCTAGAATGGTATCGTTTTTATTCCTTGTTTTATAAGTGGTTTTAGAAGGGTTGATGAGAATTTATTTCGGAAAATCCACCTTATGAATTTAGAATTAACTGAAGCCACTTTTTGCAAGACATTATTTATCACCTGCAAACTTTTTGATAGATTTTCTCATTCCCTCTCCCCGATCAGTCAGATTATTTACAACTACATTCTTTACGAATATGATATGATATATTTATATACTTCAACATTGAATTTCAGATATCATTTTTTTCTAAATCTTCTTACTTGCTTTCCTTTGCTTTATTTTCTATTATTCTATATACTCTCACTATTCTATCCGCTCTTTTTATGCTCTCTTAATAATCTTCTCTAAATAAATCACTCTTAATCTGTTTCTCTCTTAATTTCCCCCTTCCACCCCTCTTTCTAAACGACCTTTCCTTGTGTTTCTTATTTCGACCATGAATTTATGTGGAGGTTTCGTGGAGTTGGTGGTTCAAGGGTTGAGGGTTCGGATCCCAGCCCGGCACTAACGTCTTCTGGCAAGACATTATAATCCACATTTTCCACTCTCCACCCAGGTGTAAATGGTACCTGACATTGACAGGTTATTGATAATTGCAGGGCCATCAGGAGGAACAGCACTGATGCTGATGAGTCGACCCTGGGTTTTTATTGTTATCATCATTATTATTATTATTATTATTATTATCATTAATTGTATGTTGTTTTCTTCTTTCGCATATGGATTCATATCTTTACAGCACGCCGCACCATCGCCTCTATAGTAGTGCCCGTCGTTTTGACAGTCGGCATCATCATCATCCTCGTTCCTGTTGCAAGGTAATTGCTTACACATCCATGAATATATTATATCCAAAATACCTTATTCTGATGAAAACCCGTTAAATAGTCAAAGATCTGATGAGAAAGGAGGAGGAGGAAGAGAATGGGGGAGGGAGAAGGAAGAGGAGGAAGGGAAAAAGAAGAGGAGAAGCGGAGAAAGGGAGAAGAAAAAAGAGTGAGAAAGAGCGAAGGGAGGAGGGATATAATTATAGGCTGAGGAGAGTGAGTTGAAGAGGATAATAGCGGAGGGTATGAAGCAAGAGGATGTGCAGGAGAATCAGGAGGAGGTGGGGGGTGAGAGGAGGAGGTGGTGAAGGAAATGAAAGGAGGAGGAGGACAAGGAGTTGGGGGAAAGTAGAGGGGGAGAATAAGTTTAAGAAGAGGACATGGGAGGGTATGAGGAAGGAGGAGTTGCAGAAAGAGTAAAGGAAGAACGAGGAGGACGGGAAGAGGAGGGGAGGGGAGGAGGAGCAGGGGAGCAGGAGGAGCAGGGGAAAAAAGAGGAGAATGAAGAGATGAAGCCCCCCCCCGAAGTGTATAGATTAAATCCAACAAGAGCCTGAAAAATCATCATCCTCAATATAATCTTATTTTATTCTTCCATTTGCCTTGTTCTGAAAAATGTGATGAATACATCGCCTCCATTTTTCAAGTAACAGGAACGAACAAGCCAATAAACAACAATGTTGTGGTCGCCTGATAATAAGTGGAAACGTTGAATACAAGGTTACCTCATAACATACTACTGCAAGTACGTGTCATGCCATCCTCATCATCACCATCAGCATCATCCCTTGGGTCCCCTCTAATCTATAGGGGGTCGGGTCTCCTCGTTACCGCTCTCCTTCTCGTTCTGTCTGCATTCAGTGTCATATAACCATTTTATTTGATCTTCTTTCCTTTTTCTTTTTACTTTTTTTTCACAATCAGACTGAAGTACGCTAAGTTCATCAAGGGTTCAGATTGGGTAATCGAACGCTCAGAAATCACTTTCATTCCTACGCGAGACAGTGGTGGGGTAAGTACTCAAACAATGTAAACACGATCCATCGCACAGGCTTTCGAGAAATAAACCCAAAGGCAGCTCCAATAGCCAATAGGCCGGTTTACTACCATATTCAAATTTATGGATGTTTCTTTCCTGGGGACTAGCTAGAGTGACGAGTTATTTCATTAACCTGTTATTAATGAATCCTCTACAATACTTGGGGTACAGTCGGTATACATTACTTGTTGCTATGTCGGGTAAACCTCGGACAAGCTTTCAGTTTATCATGAACAACCTTTGTTTAATATTTATTTAGTATGCATGAAATGTGAATAGGCCTATGTTAGGAAAACCAGTTTATTGTATATCCCATAGACATCATGTTCGGAAGACGTAGTACGTCACTGCAATGTTCGCACATTTTAAGCGGTGAAGCACAAGGCTATTGGAATTGCCTTAGGTTGATTTCGATCGTGTTGAATGGACCCTTACTTATATTTGTATATCAACATCCACAGTGTATTAAAATGACATGTACAATGTATTGCATATCATCACGACAGATATTTTCTTTTTTTAAAGGAAAAAACACAACTTTCAGAGACAGTGAAAGGAAATTTTGTTAAAGATTTCAAGGCGCGATGGCTCAGTGGTAGAGCAGTGGTCTCGTGACCGGCAGGTCCAGGGTTCGAAACCCATTCGATGCGCTCTTGCCCTTTGGTAAGGTACTAATCCTCATTACCAAGTTCCTCGGAGAGGACTTAAAGAGAAGGTTCATTGATTTTAAACACTAAATTTATTGTCATTATTGCAAAGGTGACACTTTGATTTGACAAGATTATCAAAATTCAATGCTTGGAAACATTCGAAGTAATGATTATGAATTACAAAACGCTTAATACAGCCCCGGCATAGCACCTGACATGCTCTCCGATCGCTGCTGAGATGTGTGACGTCACATGTTGAACATGATTTGCACAAGCAGACGATGTCCCATGACATCTCACACATTTTCAGTGCCTGTTTCGTCATCTTCTCTTCAGTTATTTCTCTTACTTCACTACCGTCAGGCTAAATGTTTAATCTATTGCCTCACTCTAAACCCCGCGCATGGTATTATTTTGATGAAAAATGCAGCGATAAAAATTAAGGAATCCGTCACTTGTAAACAAAATAAGACGCCATTGTATTTTCAGCTGCATACACCGCGGTATGTTCGGCGTTTCAAGAGGGAACAAATGCGTCCATGCTATCATTCCGGGGGGTTTTAAATTTGAAAGTGTGGTTTCTTTGATTGTTCATTAACCCCTATCCTGTGTATTTACAAACAAAAGAATTTAGTTATCAGAATCGGTTTCATATCCCTTTTGAATGGTGTAAAATTCCATCACATTTATATACACTAAACTCATTATAATTTGAGAAAAATAGCATTGCAATTATGTTCATTCTTTATGGGATGTCGTCTGCTTGGGCAGGATTGGTTCATATTGTGACGGCATTAAAACATCGTTATTTTTCTGGCGAATCTCTCGCATTTCCCAAATGCTATGGAGGTGGTTTTATTTTTATTTTTATAAATCGCCCGATATGTAGTTGACCTAAAGCTTGTACGATGTCCATCTGTTAGCTTACCAGTTTCTAGTAATACATTATTTGCCATATTTATGATTTTCTTTGAACCCGCACTCGGTCTCCTGGTTGCTTACTAACAAGCATACACATGCTTTCTTAGCGGTCAGGTAAATCAAACAAACAAACAAACAATTAAATTGTAAATCACAAACCTGTTATTTGCTGTATCAGAATGTGCCAACAGTTCATATTGAAAAAAACTTCTTTGCAGGTACATGTACCTTCGAATGATTCTAACCTCAATTTATAAGTCATGGAAAATGAATAGACATGGAATTTAGATGATTTTGCGTATAAAAAAGGGAAAATTCGTTTTTCATGCGTCTGTCAAACAGAGTTGAGAAAGAAAAATGAAATAGGAAAAAGAATAAATGTTGTGTGTTCATTAGACCTTAAGTGAATATGAAGCTATGTGAAATAAAAAGCGTTGAAATTTCATGAAAATTAAGAAGTGAGGAGAAAGAAAACACAAGTTCGCTTCGCAAAGTATTTGCGTTTTCTATTTCACTTTCACTTGAGAAAGTAACACGGCATTTAACCAGATGACCTTATCGTAAATTACGCAGTCATCCTGCAAATTGCAAAATTGTCATACTTCCTCACCTGTCACTTACATGTGTGTTTTAGCGGGAAGTGAGACACAAAACCGCGCGAAAAATAAAAGAAGGGAGAGAGAATATCGCTTTCATCCCGATGTGAGACGAATATTAGTTGAGACGATATTTGCACTACACGAGTCATCGCACCATTAGGCAGAGAAAGCGTTAGCAAATCAAGATACTTGTCACATATCACATGTCACGACATCCATTCCGGTTAACACTAATAGGCTTTAATTTGCCCAGTTTCATGCGCCGTTGGATACGCGCATGCAGCCAACTCGCCATGATGCCGTACCACGTGATCGACAATGTGACGATTAATAATTTGACCCCGTGATGGAAACGAGCCAAGGATTCTGTTGAAACCGATGAACTCTCGTTGTTTTGCCATCTGATTGTCAAAGATTTGTTTCATGTACATATAATACTTTTAGTGAATATTGAATATTTTATAACTTCTCCACGTCTCCCGTAACCCCTATTCTATCATATTTGGCTTTTAAATCATTGAATTGATGTAGCCATGACAACTTCTCTAATTAGGAGAACCTAAGTGTATTATTTGTTTTAATTTTATATTAAACTAATAATTCGTATAGCAGAGAGAGAGAGAGAGAGGGGGAGGGGTTATAACAAACACAAAATAACAGACATATTCCTCTTGGTCAAGTAGGTTCATTATTTGTATTGAGAATTTATGTCTTTTCATACACTTTTTATCTCAATATGACGTATTAACCCTTTTCTCGGTTTTGTATAGAATATTTTTGTATTCTTTAAAGAAAAAGACGAAAACGATAATGCGCAGTTGCAGAGAAAAGAAAATGGTTGCGACTTTCGCAAGCATGAGAATTATGGACATACACGGTAAAATGTTGAGGCAATGAGGCGAAAGAATTTCAAGAAGACTTATTGGAGAGTGAATAGAAAGAAATAGCTACGTTTTCATAGAATCAAAGGAAGGGGCAGAAAATAGCCTCGTCAATTTAAGAGAAAATTCTCCAATATTGCGTTAATCCTTTAATCCGTCTCATTTCGCGATGTATATTACTGTAAATGTAGCATTGGTTCATTACTTTTTTTCTCCATTTTGTGGAGCTGACCTTTACATTGTATGAAAAAGAAGATGCATGCCAATCTAAATTGAAAGGAGTCAGTGGCAAAGCTATAGGGGCATGGGTCTCTTCCCCCCCCCACCCCCACCCCATTTAATGAAGAAAATAGGGGAGAAATAAGGCACAGGTGGGAGAAAGGGTTTAAAGAACGAGAAATGAAGATGATATGATCCCACCCCGGTCGGGGGCCTTGGCAATTCAGATTTCATCATCGAGTAAGACCCGAGCCCCCTCCGATGCAAGTTCCTCCTCAGTGGTAGGACCAATGATACGCCTATGCAAGGAGATATACCCTCAACATTCTAATCCTTGAATGTTCCTTTTAGAAACGAAGGCATGTAATGGTAGTATAGAAAGGCAAAAATAAAAGAAAAAAAGAAGAAAGGGAAATTGGGATGAGGCATATTTATAAATGAAAAAAGGTGAAAAACTACGGGTATTGAAGATGATAATTATTGCAAGCTTTTGCATCGATATAGTTTTCCAGTAGGGAGAGGCGGGGGAGAGCAGTTGCAACGATCAAGAGATATTGCTAAAATTATTATCCAAGAAAGTTGCAATCAATTGCAAATCTCCAAAATCAAGCGTAAGTCTTGCGATTAATTGCAAATTTGCAATTGATCGCAACTCTACTTTCTTGCAACGCCCCATTAGTAAGAGAGAGAGAGAGAAAGAGGGAGAATAAAGGCTAAAAGCTAGATCTTGTTAACTTAATTTAATTGTTAAAACTTTAATTCTAACAAAATCTTAGGAAATTTAGGAAACTAGTGGGGCGTTGCAAGAAAGTTGAGTTGTAATCGATTGCAAATATCAGTTGCAATCAATCGCAACTTTCTTGCAGCGCCCCATAAGCCTTTAAGTTTACGTTTGAAAATGACGAGAAGAGAGTTAGGTGGTACGACAATGAATGCTAGCGGTATGTTCACATCTTACCCTGATCAGAGACTCTTCAGAGGCTTAAGCGTAAATTCATCGCCGGGTGAAACAGAAAATAAACAGAAAGGCAAGATATGCGACTGAGCCAAGCGCGATTTATAAGTCATTCAGACTACAGAAAATTATACGAAACTCGAATGCACAAAAAAGGCGTATAAAAATCGTTGTATAGCGCAATGGGGCGTACACACTGGATAACACTAGGGACTTTTAGATTTGCACGTCGACGTAGTGGACTGCAACGTGTGCCATTCTTTCAATGCACTGGCCCGTGCCCGGCAGTGCCTTAAAAGGACGTCACATTACCTTAAAAGGATGTCACCGTGGCAGTCCACGTTCTCGTCGTGTAAAATCTAAAAGTCCCTAATATCGTGTAAAGAAACGTCGTATAATAACAAGTTTTGGTGACGCCATTTGATGTATATATATTGTGTGTCAGCTGGCCAATTAACAGTACGTGCTCACGGTAAGCCCCGCCCAGTTATTAAGGATTCGTACTCTGCGACGTTCAGACGAGAAAGGCACCACGATTTCGTTCGAAGCGATGCATCGCCCAACGATATTTTTTCACACGACGTTTTGTTATACAAAGTTCAAGCTATAGAAACAAATTACTAATCGTATAGCTGTACGGTTTTCGATAGTCTGAACAGAGAGTTAGTTTGCGACCTCACCAAGACCCCTTGGCGTATAAAGGACGCCTAAGACACTGGTGGTATTACGAGCGATCTAAGCGGCACTCGCTAATTTCAAATCGAGGATTTAGAGCCCATTTGCCGGGTAGACCACCGCGAAGCTACTCTGGCAGTTAGAATTTATGACGCGGGGTGTTCTAGATTACAAAGAAACTGTATCCCTTCGTTTTTCTTGATACGTCCCCCTTTCTAAAAAAACAAGTCATCGGTCTATTGACGCACGCAGTCCATCTGATAAACCGTAGTTACTCAGGCCGACTTAAATCTATATTAAAAGACATATGCTCATTGAAATTGATCTCTTCACACACCGAGAATAGAATAAATTGTGTATTGTGACATTCTGAGTAAAATTAAAAGCGTTATCATTTAGTAAGGAATTGAAAGACTGAAGCTCAAGGGATAAGACGAGAAGATGTTTGAAAAGATATATATAGAGAGAGAGAGATTTGATGAAGGGAGAGGTCCGGGAGAGAGAAAGAGAAAGAGAGAGGGAGAGAAATAATGTGGAGAAAAAGAGAGCAATCCTTTTATAAGGACATTGAAAATCTCACGGGATATTTTATGATGTATTTTGGTTCTCTTTGTATTGGTATTACGCTCTGCCTTATAAATAATAATTGTTGGTTTGACTAAATTGATCGCAGATGAATCGTATCATTCCGGCTTAATCAAAATGTTTTCATTTAAAACCTTTTTTTTTTAAACGACAACATACGGTAGATTAAAGCGCATTATTTAAACGCTGCCTCGTCGAACACGCTATGATCCTGAATCTATGTCTGTCATAATACTGACTGTCTTTCTGGAACAACATTGCTTTGGATGATGGCTGTTTTGACCCGGTGATGATGGATCTAAAATGAATTCACTGACGTGTAAATAAGTCCTAAATATATAAATGACGAATTAAAAGTGAAAGATTGGAATCATTGGAGAATCCAATTACTGGGAACGTAACAATATTGTCATTCTATTGACCTCTATTCCTATCCATTATGTATCATACATTATTCTTGGCTGACCGAGGCAAATGAAAATATTTTCTTTTCCATCCAACTCTAGGCCTTCCCGTCCAATTACCGCCTGCAGAATATGTCGAACGCGATGAGCAAACAATCCCTACTGTCTACGGTATCCGTGAAGGGTAAGGACGCCAGCAAGAAAGGAAAAAACTTCGCCTTCGCAACCTACAAGTCCCACACGGTGGTTCTGCGCAAAGTAGAGGTTAATGATTTCAATTTGACCAAAGCCATCAAAAGAGAATTGAAAGAGGTAAGTTGAGCTACGTAAACACAATTTACAAGGATTCTAAGGCAGTATTTCATTGTGCAACGTTTGATTTGATGCTCTCATACCATTTCTGTCTGAAAGGTTTACCGTTAGTTTCTGCTCCATTGACGTCAAATGAAGCACCCCCCCCCAAAAAAAAAAAATCAACGTAAGGCTTCTGTGCTTGATTTGAATTGTGAGCAGAGGAAACATTCTTTTCCTTCCGTCTGTTGTGTTTTATTTATTATTTAGCAAGTGTTGCTTGGGTGTATTGTTTTGCTTCCCGTATTTGCCTTGAATTCGAAGAAAGTAAAATAACCGCCTCTGTCTCTTTCGTATTCTCTCTCTCTCTCTCTCTCTCTCTCTCTCTTTCTCCGGTTATTTCACCCTTCGCTACCCCCTCTTTTCATATTTCCTTTTTCATTTTCTATTTCATTTCTATTTTCCCCATTCTCCTCTTCTTTCCCTTATACTCCCTTTCCATTATTCTTTCTATCCCATTCTTTCCGTCCTTTCCACTCTCTTTCCCTTTCTCTTTCTTTCTTTCCTTCGTTATTTCATTACCCTTTCTCGCTCGGTCTGTCTCTGTCTGTCTGTCTCTCTCTCCCTTCCTCCCTCCCTCCCTCTCAATCCCTCTCTCCTGCTCTCCCTCCCTCCCTCTCAATCCCTCTCTCCTGCTCTCCTTCCCTTCCCTCTCCACCTTTCCCCGCTCCTCTCCTCCTCCTATCTTTTCCCTCCATCCACCTCCTCTGCTCCTCATCTATATTCCTTCTTTTCCTTTCCTCATACTCCTCTCTCTTTCACTCCCCTTCCTTCTCCACCACCCCTCCCTCTCTCTTCTCCACCACCCTCCCTCTCTCTTCTCCACCACCCTCTCTCTCTCTTCTCCACCACCCTCCCTCTCTCTTCTCCACCACCCTCCCTCTCTCTTCTCCACCACCCTCCCTCTCTCTTCTCCACCACCCTCCCTCTCTCTTCTCCACCACACCTCCCTCTCTCTTCTCCACCATCCCTCCCTCTCTCTTCTCCACCACCCCTCCCTCTCCCTTCTCCACCACCCTCCCTCTCTCTTCTCCACCACCCTTCCTCTCTCTTCTCCACCACCCTTCCTCTCTCTTCTCCACCACCCTCCCTCTCTCTTCTCCACCACCCTCCCTCTCTCTTCTCCACCACCCTCCCTCTCTCTTCTCCACCACCCCTCCTCTCTCTTCTCCACCACCCCTCCCTCTCTCTTCTCCACCACCCCTCTCTCTCTCTTCTCCACCACCCTCCCTCTCTCTTCTCCACCACCCTCCCTCTCTCTTCTCCACCACCCCTCCCTCTCTCTTCTCCACCACCCCTCCCTCTCTCTTCTCCACCACCCCTCTCTCTCTCTTCTCCACCACCCTCCCTCTCTCTTCTCCACCACCCCTCCCTCTCTCTTCTCCACCACCCCTCTCTCTCTTCTCCACCACCCCTCCTCTCTCTTCTCCACCACCCTCCCTCTCTCTTCTCCACCACCCCTCCCTCTCTCTTCTCCACCACCCCTCTCTCTCTCTTCTCCACCACCCCTCTCTCTCTCTTCTCCACCACCCTCTCTCTCTCTCTTCTCCACCACCCTCCCTCTCTCTTCTCCACCACCCTCCCTCTCTCTTCTCCACCACCTCTCTCTCTCTCTCTTCTCCACCACCCTCCCTCTCTCTCTTCTCCACCACCCTCCCTCTCTCTTCTCCACCACCCTCCCTCTCTCTTCTCCACCACCCTCCCTCTCTCTTCTCCACCACCCTCCCTCTCTCTTCTCCACCACCTCCCTCTCTCTTCTCCACCACCCTCCCTCTCTCTCTTCTCCACCACCCCTCCCTCTCTCTTCTCCACCACCCTCCTCTCTCTCTTCTCCACCACCCTCCCTCTCTCTTCTCCACCACCCCCTCTCTCTCTCTTCTCCACCACCCTCCCTCTCTCTTCTCCACCACCCCCTCTCTCTCTTCTCCACCACCCCTCTCTCTCTCTCTTCTCCACCACCCTCCTCTCTCTCTCCACCACCTCTCTCTCTCTCTCTTCTCCACCACCCTCCCTCTCTCTTCTCCACCACCCTCCCTCTCTCTTCTCCACCACCCTCCCTCTCTCTTCTCCACCACCCCTCCCTCTCTCTTCTCCACCACCCTCCCTCTCTCTTCTCCACATACCCTCTCTAGATGCGGTGGCTCGTTCACGATAACATCAACCGATTCCTAGGCCTATGTTTTCCGTCGACAAGCGGTGATATGTTCTACCACGTCAGTGAGTTCAGTCCGAAGGGCAGTTTGAAGAGTATTTTAGCTAACGACGATGTCAATCTCGATCTCAGCTTCAAGGCCTCATTCATCCGCGATCTCGCCAAGGTATAATAATATGATAGATTAAAAAAAGTGAAATACATATTTGGTTCTCTCAGGGCTTTAGAAACTAAGGGTTCGAGTTCTCCCCCATAATATATATAGTTAATAAATAAATTACTTATACCCTTACCAAGTTTTGTAATTTTGTAAGTATGTGAAAATTGTATTTGTCCCGATTTATGTTTCTTGAGAATGTGGCATATTAAAGTTAACGTCTGAAGGTATTCAACAAAGGCCCTTATTCAACCAGTCCACCTTTCATTCTTGAGTTGTGAAAGACATACAAGACATCAAATTTACAAGAGGTATGAATTATTGGGTTGTTAACTGTACACACATATATGAAGAGCTTGATTCCAAAAGGAGCTAAATCCATATTTTATCTAAATTGAGTTTTTTGTCTTAAAATAATGATTTCCTACATGGGGACAAAATGCACTATATCACATTCTAAAATTTCACAAGGAAGTATGAACATTTTTAGGTACAATATCATGTTTCATTCCAAAAGGAGCTAAATCCAAATCGGTTTCATTCCAAAAGGAGCTAAATCCACTCTGGGTACTTATGAGTAAATCACCTTTTTTATTTCTCCACTTTCCCTTTAGCCATGTACCATCATGTTGTTATAAAAATTAAAGGTGTCGCCCTGGACCAATAATATATGAGAAAAAAAATCTACCAGTTATTTCTGATTTTTATTAAATTTTAAGGTTTTATGGATTTAGCTCCTTTTGGAATGAAACGGATTTAGATCCTTTTGGAATGAAACTCAGATATGTCGTTTACTTTCTTTTCAAAAGGTATTTTTAGTTGTGATTTCACTATTATTATTTAAAAGGAAAGGTTTGCTACTAATTTTAATCAATTACAGTGATTTTATTGAGAAAATATGACGGATTTTCGGTACAAAATCATGTTTCCTTCTAAAAGGAGCTAAATCCACGAAAAATAAAAATCTAAAAATTTATTAAAAATCAGAAATAACTAGTAGATTTTTTATTATTGGTCCAGGGTGACACCTTTAACATATATAACAACATCAAGGTACATTACTTAAGGGAAAGTGGAGAAATAAAAAAGGCGATTTACTCAAAAGTACCCAAAGTGGATTTAGCTCCTTTTGGAATGAAACTCTTCATATATAGAGAGAGAGAGAGAAAAAAAGAGAGAGAGAGAGAGAGAGAGAGAGGGGGAGAGGGAGAGAGAGAGGAGGGTGAAATTTTGTTAAAATGGTGCTAACGATAAAATAAAAAAAAATCATATTAATTTGTTCGTTTTTGTAGGCACTGAAAGGGCACCGCAAAATTGTGAGGAACTTCTTTTATATCTTGATAATGTTGATGGGGCAACTCAACGCATTCCCCGCTGTAAGCTTTAACTCCGGCGAAGAATCTAAATGTTGAACTATCGAGACTATGTGTTTGGATTGAGAGTGACTATGTTTTTGTCTTCCCCAAAACAGAAGCAGGTCATCTGTTGCTCAATCAAACAATGATATAAGCATAAAAGTCAAATTTACCAAGTGAAAGTTCATGTATGATATTAAAAAACATTTAAATTAAAGAAACGAAAAAACTTGTTGTTTCAGGGGATGCAGTTTATCCACGCCTCTGAGATCAAGAACCACGGTATGCTTTCCTCAAGCACTTGTTATGTTGACAGTCGATGGGTCCTCAAGATATCTGGATTCGGTCTCCTGTCTTTCAACATTCTAAAAGAAGATGTCATGAAACAAAAAGATCCCGAAGTCAAATTTTCAAGTGAGTATATCGATTTGACGACATGTTAAAAAGCATGAATAGAATAAATTGTTAAGTATAGTCAATTGTGAATAGGAATTTAAAAATAGTAATTTTAAGGTGTGTCGATCTCCTATGCATTGTGTATTCTCAGTTTCTCATTGAAATATATAACTGCATGAACAGAATGCAAGTATTATCAAAATTAATTATGATATTGTTTAAATATAAAACAATATAAAAAAAAAGATACAAGGGACAGGGAAAATAGAGAGGGGACAGAGAGAGAGAGAGAGAGAGAGTAAGAGAGAGACAAGACAGAGAGAGAGAGAGAGAGAGAGAGAGAGAGAGAGAGAGAGAGGAGAGAGAGTAAGAGAGAGACAGAGAGAGAGAGAGAGAGAGAGAGAGAGTCGAGAGAGAGAGAGAGAGAGAGAGTCGGACAGAGACAGAGACGGACAACCGTCAGTCGACAGGCAGACAGGGATAAAGAGATATGCATTGTAAGTTCAAAATGTTCGCCCAGTTTTAAAAATGATGATTTTGATTTATCATTATGATGATAGCCTGCTAAGACTTAATGAACTTTATACGAAGTCGTATAAAGAAACATCAGAACATCGTTTATAATGAGATAATTATAGCCATGTTCCTGGAATCAGTTTTTAATTTTCGATTAAAGAACGTATTCATTTGGAAATATAAAACTAAAATACTTGACAGCTTTCTAAATATTAAGATGGTTCAAAAAAAGAAATAATAAGCAAATATTCATTTTGCAAGAAATGAAATTTGCAGATATTTTTAAAAAAAAATCGAATTAAGCAAATTGTTCAAAATGTATCGAAAATTTTACGTAATTGTTAGTTCTTTACGATTCAAGTCATATTGTACATTTATTTATTGTAAGTTTGTTTAAGCTGATTATCAACCATACACTGCACATGTCAATGTTGTTTTATTTTATGTTTGAAAATGAAAATAGATGAAATTAAATTAAATGAAGTTTACCGCCTATCTTAAGTGCGTCTGGCGAACAAGCACAAATGATATAAATTAAATATCAACACGATCAACGACCACATTTCCGCTTGAAACTTTCCAATAAAGAGTATTTTTAGTTTATTGTATAGACAATTCAATATCTTCAACGTGTACTTCAGATTGCTTAATAGTACATAGTGCCCGATGCATAAGCAGCCGTTATAATATTGAAGCATTGATCAAACTCATTGAATGTTTTAATGCCAAATGGCATACTGGCTTTCACTCCTTAATGTTGAATGTTGATGCACTTTTAATACAGTAATGATGCACTTTAAATTGAGAAATACGTGTACAGGAATAATCATTATAGCTCATTGAAGAAACATGGAGGAAATTAGATTAAGATCATTTCATCATCCGACCCACTTTCTTATCAGATATTGATTTTTCTGTAGGATTTCATTTGCATGGGAATGAGTTCGTTGCCCGTAATAAATTAAGTGGAAATCTTTACAATAATTTCTATATTTTGCTCGTGCATTGCCATTAATATTTAATTTCTTTTCCTGATGGTGGTAATATATTTTTTTATCGCTGTGCGGTTATCTAATATGGATTTTTTTATTCATGTTCAAGGCAAAAAAGGCCTGATAACATGCACTGCCTCGCCGTTTATTCAACACCAATTTATTCGCCTTAATTGATTTATGCATGTATTGCATGCAATGTCTGCATCTAGAAAAGAACATTAAATGCATATTGACTGGTTTGTAGACGAACTTTATAGCTGCTCCTGAGTTTTCATGTGAGGAAATGCATGTCGTTAGGCTCTGTCTGAATATTATGCTTGGATAACTTCCCTGAACCCTCAAAATCGTTAGTAGATAACTGTAGTATACGGAAAGTTATTATTCTTGACACCCCATGGGGGCAAAGACAAATCAATGGATTTCCTCCTTTAAATGCATCGTTTAACAATGTTAAATCTGAGATGCACGGCCCTACTTGTTATCAGTGTCTGTGATATGGTGTAATATTGAAGCCCTAAAAAAAAAATCGCGCTTCATATTAATCAAAAAGTGCCTCAAAAAAGTAAAAATCTTTGAGTGACCGGTTTTACCATACTCGTTTTCACCAATAGACTGTAGTGTTATGAAAACCGTTAGGAAAACGCAAAATTTGGTTTCGATTTCCAATCATAAATATTTTGATAATCAGACAGGCGATCGGCTTGTAAAAGTCATGGGTTTCCTGACTGACCTAAAGGTTTATAATTATCATTGCAGCATGAGCTAAATCCAGGATTTGTTTCAGAATCTGAGACAATCAATGAAGGTGGAGCTAATGAAGACAGGAAACTGGTGATTTTGCAAAGCCAATGTGTTGCACAAAGTAATCCTCCCATCAATTAGAGCCTACTGTTTTGTGGAAAATTGCATGTGCGGCAAACAAGCGACCGTGCAGAGAGGCGAAGTAAGCAGCCGCAGAGTTAAATACCTTGAATCAATCTTTTTGATTGACAAGAATCGCTTATTACTTGCCTTTGAAAAAAAAAAAGAATAGCTTGCGGTGAATTAGCTATAATTCTTAATCACTTGTAGAAATCACGGTCATTATTTCTTTTCAGTTTCAAATCGGTATATCTCCCTCTCCCTCTCTCTCACCACGATCATGTTCAATCATGTATACAAACGATTTAGACTATCCCTCCCCCTGCGCATTCCCATACACACACACGCACACACGCACACACGCACAGCCACACACACACACACACACACACACTCTCTCTCTTTGTATTCTTTCTTTCTCGTCTTTCCTTCTCTCTCTCTTTCTCTCTCTCTCGCTCACACTTTCCCTCATATTTAACCCATCCGTTCTTAAGTTCTATCTCTCTTCTCACCTGTTCATATATTTATTTTCATTGTAGGCTTAATCTATCTCTTCCTCTTATACCCCCTTTATCTCTCTCTCTCTCTCTCTCTCTCTCTCCCTCTCCCACTCTTAATTTATTTTGTGTTTATTTTTGATACTATCTACCTATTTCTTATAATCACAGAAATGTTGTGGACCGCCCCGGAGCACCTTCGAGGGGAAATGTTACCCTCAAAAGGGTCGCAAAAAGGGGATGTTTATTCGTTTGCGATCATTCTGCAGGAGATCGTTACACGGAGCCATCCATTCTATTTATCAGGGTATACATCAAGGGGTAAGTATAGACCAATTTACAGCTAAAGGGAAAACAGGAATTTATCGGAGGTATCATAACAAATATTTTATCATTTTAAACAGGAATAAACACGATTTCTAAGCGATGATTATGCCATGACAAGAGAGCCATAATTGATCCAATGTTAGCTTCCAAACTTTTTTTAGGGTTCATATTTTCTCTTTTCCAGATGGTGTGCATGCTATGGTTGGAATATGATTATTAAAAAGGACATTTAAAACGTATTAATACCGATAAAGGCTCTTCAAAACATTTACTGTTGAAACTAGAAATGTTCATTTGCTTCCTCTTCCTTTAAACACAGAGATCATCCGGCGAGTAATACGCCGCGACGAACCTCCTTGCCGGCCGAAGATTAACGAAGACGAGTTCGAGTCTTCGGATATGGCGACGATCTTTACCTCCATCTATGACCTCATGAAGATATGTTGGGAAGAACTTCCGGAGGACAGGCCTGATTTTACGGCTATCAGAGCCAAACTCAGGGGTATACAGAAAGGAAGGTATACAAACTGTTGTGTTTGATGAATTTTATGTTGTTTTTTGGCAGAAGAATAACAGAATAACAACACAAAAACGAACAAATCAAAAACTAAACAAAATACATTGGATATATTCACTTTCAACAAAAACAACGACTACAGCAACAACGAAAATAAGAATCTTGCTCTACGATTGGTCAAAAGTAAAACACGTGATGAAAGATAGTTGGGAGAAGAAAAGTTCGTTACACTGTGTAGATAGTACTACTATCTTCAGTGAAAGTGCGTTGCGTATACGTACGTACGTAGGTACTGCATGCACTGTACGTATCGTACACCGTTTGCAAGCTGTTAATTGATGACTTGTTGCTCTAAAATGACGAAAGAAGTGAAATGTTTCCGATGTGGAATATAAAGCAAATAATTACCTTTTGGTTTCAGGCGATGGCAAACTATCACTTCCTCGGCGATCTGAATGGATACGATATCTTTCCTCAGCTTCGCTCCGGAAAGATAGCTACATCTAGATCGCCTCGGAAGTGATAGTTTGTCCCATCACCTTCACCAACGATAATTATTTGCTTACTACTACTACTACTACTACTACTACTACTACTACTACTACTACTACTACTACCACTACCACTACCACTACCACTACCACTACTACTACTACTACTACTGCTACTACTACAACTACTACTACTACTACTACTACCACTACCAATACCACTACTACTACTACTACCACTGCTACTACTACTACTACTACTACTACTACTGCTGCTGATGCTGCTGCTGCTACTACTACTACTACTACTACTACTACTACTACTACTACTACCACTACTACTACCACCACTACTACTACTACTACTACTACTACTACATCTACAACAACTACTACTACTACTACTACTACTACTACTACTACTACTACTACTACTACTACTACTACTTCTACGTCAACTACTATTACTAGTACTACGTATATTTCATTTGGTATTCAGACAACAAATATCATTAAATCTGCAAAACTATGCATTGATTGGCATCATGCAATTTTATAGTTATATAGATCTTTTTTAATCAATGCTATTAATATTGGTATTTTTACTTCAGTTTCAAAATATACAACTACAACTACAACTTATATTACTATTACTATTATTATTAATAATACTACAACTACTTATAATACTACCACTAAACTACTAGTACTAATATACACTACAAATTACAGCTATTACACTTGTTACTAACTGTTGATAGTTCTTCTATTGAATGGTCTAGTTATGACGATCCCATCACAAGCCTCGTAAATCAATGTAAACATTGTTTCATATTCATTTGTTGCAAGAGGGATGTTCCAATCGGGATCTGAATGTAATGAATAACACCATTATTTTGACTTTATGCAGGGTACCGTTGCGTAGTAGGATGAGTTGAGTTTGACCAAGTTACGGTCTTTCATTATATCAACAGAAAAGAGCTTGATATCCTGGACAACATGCTGTCCAAGATGGAGAAGTACACAGAGAACCTGGAGAAGGTGGTTGCTGATCGGACCGGACAGCTCCTGGAGGAGAAAAAGAAGACAGATGCGCTCCTCTTCCGAATGCTACCAGAGTAAGTCAATAAACGCACGATTATTAATTTATCGAATAAAAAAACAGTCAATATCCTGTATCGAAACAGAAATCCCAAACAGTTCCTCCGGAAGTTTTTATGGCCAGGTATTGGAAATGAGTGTTACATTTCAATGATTTATACTAATGACTCTTCAGCACCCACATGTTTCCCCTTGGATTGATGGCACTGCAACGATGTCCAATATTACTCCCACATAAACTTACAGAGACCGTTTCGGGAAAGTTTATTTTACATGTAATCAGCAGCAATTACTAATTCCCTTGTGTTCTTTTGATGATGTGCATTGCTCTGAAAGGAAAAATGAACATTTTCTAGGCGTCCTGTTTTCATGTTTTTTCCCCCTCCAATTTCAATTCATCCTCCAGGGTAGTGGCTGAAGAGCTCAAAAAGGGCAACCAGTTCCCAGGGGAGTTCTTCGATCACGTGACCGTCTATTTCAGCGACGTGGTCGGGTTCACTGACATCTCTGCTCAGAGCACACCCATGCAGGTCGTCGATCTCCTTAACGACCTCTATACCTGCTTCGATGCCGTGCTCGAAAGGTTCGACGTCTACAAGGTATGTAACATGATAAAGAAAAGACTAGGGACAGACAGTGGATTGGAGGTGGCGCTGTTTAACTTTAAAGAGTAATTGTTTCGATAGCAACAAACAGCATTTCACATGCAGCCTTACCATTATAGAAAGAAAAAGGACAGTAAAAGACATTTAACAACAATTGTAATTACTACTTTGCATAAACAGGTTGTTTATGATGTGAAATCAACATTTGTTTTTTTTTACTCACATGCCTGTACAAAAACGTACTAAGGTCTAAAGCAAACTGAAAACAGTATGGAACATTCGATTATTGCATCCACGAGTCTTTTTCCAAATGACGGGGGAAGCATATGGTCTGCCAAGCAAATTGTCTTCATTAGGCAGGCCTAATTTTAAATAGAAGATGACGGCAATCACGAGCGTATATCTCACGTTCAACGGTCATTTCATTTCACATCTAAAACTATTTTCACTATCGACAGTTTTCCACTATGTTCACATCTGAAGGAGATAGCAAACGTACTTAGTTGAGTGAAATAATTTGTTGCAAAATACCTGCAGATTGGGACTTCCCAAGTTGATCTGCCGTTCATGGACTCTTCATTCAACAGCCTAGCACTGTGAGACTATGACACCGTGGCGCAATTTGAATTTGAAGTGTTTTATACCATAATTATATACTCAGTGACCAATTGCATAGCATGGGACCAGACAATCGGGGGTGGGGCACCGTTTCATTTGGACACTGGTCTTGACATAAATATTTTCGGCCTCGTCAAGTCATGTACTGTGACATTCTGTTAGCCAAGCAATCAATTAATAAGTCATCGGTCAGTTGACCCAAACTTAATCAATCAACCAACCAACCAATCAATCAATCAATCAATCAATCAATCAATTAATCAATCAATCAATCAATCAACCAACCAATCAACCTACCAACCAATCACTCACTGTTAATAATATTTCCGTTCTAGGTGGAGACGATAGGCGATGCCTACATGGTAGTTAGCGGTCTTCCTCGGCGGAACGGTAACAGACATGCCGGTGAGATTGCCTGCGTCGCTCTTGAGCTTCTCACGGGTGCTAGGCAATTCAGGATAAGACACAAGCCTGATCACCAGCTACAGATCAGGATAGGCATCAATACAGGTAAGACATGAAAATGATATAAAGTGGCCGCGAGGAATACATTGTATTTATATTTGTCATTCTTTCCTCTAATGGCATAAACCTTTTTTTATATCGAATTACAGTGGATTTCGAATTAAAAACCGAAATAACCGCACGGAATTTATTTGTCTGCTTTTGTATGTATTTATTTATTATTATACAAATTATTATTTGTTATCGTTGCTGCGTATTTTGCTCGGCTACCAACAATAAATATAACCCAATGGTATCATCTTCATGACTGTAAGCTACTTGCCTCGGAAGGGGCTATCCAAATTGGCCGAATTTCAGGTTTACAAAGTTTACACGATCGAAATCGATTTTTTTTTTTTTTTTAAATATGGTTCTCGAGAGAAACAGCCTTTGGTTTACCTTTAGACAATAGGTCCACATTATCAAAACCAAAATGTTGGCTGAACTATACAGGCCTCAAAAACGTTTTGAGTACTTACCTTAAGATATCTCGTTATAAATCTCAAGAAATTACAGGTTTTTACCATTTTAAGGGAAACAAAAAAAATTGAATTATGCAAATGGTGATCAAGGAAAATGGTCTCACATTCCAAGTCCTGCCCCCATCCCTCTCTATGAGTTTAGGACGACAATGTTCACTATCTTCTGCCTGTATCTTTTCTCAGGGCCTGTGGCAGCAGGGGTGGTGGGGCTGACCATGCCGAGGTTCTGTCTCTTTGGAGACACTGTCAACACGGCATCCAGGATGGAATCGAACAGCTTGCCTCAGAAGATCCACTGCAGCTCCGACAGTGCTGCCGTCCTCAAGGAACTTGGAGGCTACGTCTTGGAGAAGCGAGGCCTCATCACTATCAAGGTAAGAGCACGATGCTCCTGTGGCAAATGCTGCGAGACAGTTTCCTACGTCAACCGAATTCCTAGCTTCAATCCTATACCCAACATTATACCTAACCCTAATTTTAACCCTAACCCTAACCCTAAACCTAACCGTAAACCTAACCTAAAACCCAATTGTTACCCTAACCCTGGCCTTTTGACGAAATAACGCTGGGAACAAATGTCGGAGCACCGAATATTGCTGAGAGTAGAGTAACGTGTAGGAGAGAAAACCAGAACCAGAGCGAGAAGTGATGTGTGCCCAGCAGAAGGGAACGACATCATTTTTTTTAAAACTGTTTAGTTACGATCGCTGTTAACAATTGTACTGTGAATGGACTGAAATGTGTTGTGTAGATTTAGTTAACAAATTGGTCAAAACTTTGGAATGCGCTTTAACGATTTTGGAAAGGTACTTGGCACATCCGTCACGCCCTTCCACTGTGAGTCGTTAATGGGGTCCGTTGATAGGAAATGACATTTTCAACAAGTGAATAGTTTAAAGTTAAAAGCACTTTTGGAACACATGAATCTGCCCAAGCAATACAGCACAAGGCAGTATCACCCCATGCTTAACCTTATGACAGTTGCAGATATGCATGAATAATTATGAAGGTCATTCAGAAAGGTGACCTCAAGTTGTACGGATATGCAACTTTAAGGGGGGATCTGAGAGCTGAACGTCGCAAGGTTCAATTCTGCATCCTCAGTTGTCCTGCTCTCATACTTTAGGTCCAAGAGGCATTTTTTTTTAAATTTTTAAATTTATTACTGTGTATTGTATCATCAATTTGCAGGGTAAAGGTCAGATGACTACATATTGGTTGTTAGGTACTGACTCTACGATCAGACCGCGTCATTCCATTGACACTGCCATCAGCAAGAAAATGTAAGTTGATTTGATTTGATTTGATTTCTGCATTTTTCAAAATATAATATAACTGAATTACAAAGAACATATAAATGTAAGGTATCATACAACATATACAAACAATAATTACTTCATGTCAAAATGTTTTTTTTTAACATCTTTTTTTACATGTGTACATAAAATAACGAAACGTAATATTTCCATAACATATTATCATAAATTTGAAGTATTACCCTAACTGTTTGTAGAAAAAGTGCAGGAGACCGCAATCATAAGCGATGCTTGAAGTTGCGATACTAACGTCCTCAATGACGAATCAATTTAACGATCAATGCTTTGTGGTAATAGGCTACTGCCCTTGAGGACAATAGCACACAAAACCGACACCCACGAGACCAACAATTCTGGTTTTGTCGGCCTTTTGAAGAAAAAATATATAGTATTCGAGGTTTCATGTACCGATGACCTACAGTACCGACAACTCACGGAAGCGACATGCTAGTCCCACAGGCTTTATGAAAACTTTTCTGAGGGTTCACAAAACCGATATTTTAGTCACTGAAGCCGTCAGTCTCGTGGTCCATTATTTTGTCTACTGTGCTACCGAGCTTATGGGTTGTCGGTCTACTGCGGTGTATGCTGGGTAATAGACGTATGAAAAGAGAAATTCGCATACTATCATAAAGTTTAAGACGTGAGACTGAATAAACCCTTTGCTAATACATTGGCAATCGTACTTTGATATTTTGAACACCGAACCCAGTTCATCTATTGCATTTGATTTTTACCTTATGTAGAAGTTTTAGAGGATATTATCATGTTCCATGATGCTGTGCTTTAACTATCAGCCGGAAATAATGAATCTGAAGAAAAGGAAAACCTGACAGATAATCAACGTTCATATTGCAGGCTAATACAATGCTGTTTTCTCTCCTTTATTCATCTGTAGCTCAACGGACACAATGATTAGCCAAGACAGTCTTCTTTCCCCATCGCACAGAATGTCGGACGCCTACGACATCCCAGAAGACCGCCTCATAGAGGAGCACATGAACAAAGCCGACAACGCACCTCGCCCATCCACGATCGCAGAGAAGCGAGAATCGACATCTGCGCATCCGTCCGTCCCAGAACAAATCGATGACCAGCTAATGAGCGAGGCCGACTCCCGCCGGATCAGCACGGGAAGCTGGACAGACGGCGGTCAAGAGAGCATGCGTTTCGGCCGATCGATCACACCTGTGAAAGGACTACGTGCACCTTCGCGTTTAGCGGACAATAACCAAGCAGCAATAATGGAGGAGCGCGCGGGTGATGGTGTCCGTCCGTCGTACATCACCGATGATCGAACAACCCCGATCGGAAAGGAAAGCGGGGACGAGGGCGGTTATGACAATCCCGTTATGGACCCGAGAGGGACCGTTATAGAGGAAGGAGAAGAATCGCATTGTGTAACAAGCCCGCAACATTCTCTGTCGCCTGCTCCTCCTAGTAAAAGTGTTTCGCCTTCGTCGTCGGACGGGGACAGAAAACGAAGGAATTTACGATCTGGTGCACGGACAGAGAATAATAATTATTTATCGCCTGCAAAACGGAAAACAGCGATTATACTTCATTCCAGCGGATCATCAGGCAAGGCCGGTGTATCGAAAGCGTGACCCCCGCTAACTTGGACCGAGATGACAATGGTTCAAAGACACACTCTCAAGGGAATTCCCATGTGCAATTCGTCACGGTTCGCTCACACTAGAATTGGGGGACTTCGGAATTGATGTGTGTACAAATCACGCACGCAGCCAAACCTGTGGCCAAAGTGGAAATTCCTTGGAGCTTCTGACGAGAGTGTGGAGAGCGTTCATTCTTGGGCCGGTTGAGGAATGTTTTGATGATGACGTTTCCTTATGAGGTGGTTTGCCTGAAAATATAGTGGAGGGAGTGCGCATTTCCTGTCAGACCTGGAGTTAAGTGGACATTTATTCCACGGCTGCGAAACAACGTTTAGCGTTTTAAATTTGACTCCATCATGTTCATCTCGATATAAGCGAACAGCATGGACCCACTCAAAAGGGATGTCACAGAACACTGTTACTCCAGTAGGTCACAATGACTTCTGAGTTTTGCACATTTAATACAATAGACATATCAATTGGCATAGCTGCAAGGGCAAATGTACGCTTGTATGAAAGTCGTCGAGATTTTATGATATCTTTAGAGTTTATTTTTCATAAAATATGTGTCTAGATCAGAGCAGTGATATCTATTCGGTTTAACCAAGTTATACATATACGGTATACAGAACATACGAACATTCTGGAAGATAGTTTCATGAAGATTATGATTCATCCAGCATCGTAGAAATCAATATCAAGTTATAAATCAGTTACTGGAAGTATAGTTCAACTTACTTCACCGCCGCGACGTTTCGTCAGTTCCTACCAGGGGCGTAGACAACGGGGATGAGGGGGATGCATCCCCCCCCCCTCACAAGGTGGGGGATGGCATGTACAATCATCCCCCCCAGGTTTTGGGGAATGATATTTGCTTACTTAATAAGTCATAATGATGATAATAATAGTAATAATAATAATGATAACAAGATCAGATTGCACGATTTCAAGTTCAAAATTGCAAAAGCTCCCTACCGTGGGAGGGGGGACACCCTCCTCCCACACCCTCCCCCCGCTCGGTCGCTTCGCTCCCTTGCTCGGGCGCTTCGCGCCCTCACTAGCGTTGGCAGCCCAGTCATCCCCCCAGGTGTACGAACCTGTCTACGCCACTGGTTCCTACTGGCTTCTTCAGGCGGTCTGATTCCCGTTCTAGGGACGCCGTCTATTTCTTCACTTCTGCCCGTTGATCCGTGAAAAGAGCATGTGAACTTCTCAACGGGTAAATGAGTCACGGGAGAGACAACGGTGACTTCTCGAAGGGCCCGATCCCACGCCTGGGACGGGTTGAACCGAAGACTTCCATTTTTGGTTGAGAGTGGGGGCTTCCACTCTCTCCCAAATCGCTTCTTTTACTCCCCGCTCAAACCACTTTCCCTCTCTGTCCAAGAGAACGACGTCTTTGGTTTGGGAAGAGTGTTCCGTCGTGTTGAGGTGTGAGAGAACAGTAAATGATTTATAACTTGATATTAATTCTGAAAGATATTATGATAGGCCTGTTTTGAACAAAAACATGAAGTGCTACTGTACGGAACATCAAAGTATAGAATACTGTATATTTTTATACAAATTATTATTACTACCTGTGTGTTTACTATGTGTGTGTATATTTGCAATATAAAAGAACAATTTTATTGTAATGCCTTGAAAACGTAATTCCGGGTGAAGTGACTGAAAGCAGTAGTGGATATATAATAGTGTGTTTCTTACGTGAATAATTAAGTACTGCGATTTCGGTTAACTGTGTACGATTATCCCCCTCCCAACAACTACCCTCTCCTGTTACCCATGGATTATATACCCTGGATAACTACACTTTACTATGTCAGGACTACATTACGCCTTAGAACAACATCACCTCGGACTAATGGACTACCGGACCATTGGCTACCCCTTTGCGACAACTACCCTACAGGACAACAAACCCATATGACAACTACCCCACAGGATAACTACGCCACAGGATAATTACCCCACAGGACAACAATCCCACATGACAACCAACCCACAGGACAATTACGCCATGCACGGGAAAATTACCCCACGGGATAACAACCCAGGAGAACAACTACCCACAGGAGATCTACTCCACATGACAACAACCCCATGGGACAACTACCCCACAGGACAACTACCCACAGGACAACAACCCAACAGGACAACTACATTATGTACCCCACATGACAACTATCCCACAGGACAACTACCCCATGCACGGGACAATTACCCCACGGGATAACAACCCAGGAGAACAACTACCCACAGGACATCTACTCCACATGACAACAACCCCATGGGACAACTACCCCACAGGACAACTACCCACAGGACAACAACCCAACAGGACAACTACATTATGTACCCCACATGACAACTATCCCACAGGACAACTACCCCATGCACGGGACAATTACCCCACGGGATAACAACCCTGGAGAACAACTACCCACAGGAGATCTACTCCACATGACAACAACCCCATGGGACAACTACCCTACAGGACAACTACCCACAGGACAACAACCCAACAGGACAACTACATTATGTACCCCACATGACAACTATCCCAGGACAACTACCCCATGCACGGGACAATTACCCCACAGGACAACTACCCGTAGGAAAATCTATAATTAGCAGCAGTTAATAAAAGAATATTAATACATGTAATAAAGAAATCAACATAATTAGGGGATGTAAATTATAAACTGTAGTTGCAAGAATTCCCGAAGGTTTCATGAGACATTCAAAAGAAAAAAATGATTGAAAGTTAAGTTTTACATTTTGTTATAGGAACCGTCACCATAATTATGCACATAATGTTTAGAAATAGGTTTGTCTGTTTTCAATATGTTAATTTAATACAGAAATGGATATTCATATAGATTGTCATTAAATATAATTGTATGCAGATAATACCTTTAACAAGTTGAAACGAAAATAAAAAGCAGGGAATTAATCACCCTTTTGGCATGGGTGGAGGGTTCGTGCATTGTTTCCCAAAGGAAGAGAAGTAGAGTTTTTTTGTCTTTATTCAGATGCGTCGCTAAAGGGGGTTGTGGCGTAGTAACACCCCAAATTAAAATCTTGAGTTTGCGGATCCTTGTCGACAAATAACAAAATTAATGTTGCCTACTTTTACAGTTTACTATTTTGATTATATATTTTGTTTTAAAGAAGGGTATTAAAACCATGATCACACTGTGAAGAAAGTGGGTTTTTGTTTATATCCACGCACGAAAGTGCACAAAGTCTTGATTCACTTACGATTTCCCAATTTAAAAAAAAAGTGTTTATGTTCGTAGGGCTTTCGCCCACGAACACAATCTCGAACCCGACCTATCACGAGCTCTGAAGCTCTTGTTTAGAATGTTTTCATATCGTAATATGCTCAGCATTTATTGAAGCGTATGAGCCTACTATGAAAATCAAGTGGATGTGGGTGTGTTAGGCGATGTTATCACGAGCATCGGGAATAAAACCTGCCCAACACGAAGTGTTACGAACACCTTACGTCCATGTTACTCTAGAATGTGTCTACCACGACGAAATAATATTGGCTAATACCCAACAAGCCGGACTCTTTCACCAAGTATCACAATATGTAAATTTGCAGGAGCTTCAAAACTCGTTATATATCGTATTTGAGATCGTGATAGGTGAGCGGCTAGACCCGTTACAAGCACGATCTGTTCAGGGGCTGCCAGGATGAGTGCTGAGGTTATCACGACCTTAGCACGTGCTATGACTGTATTACAGACAATTCAAAAGCTTTTCGAGAAAAAACACTGCTGATATTTGAAAAGAAAGAATCGTGAGATGGGACATCCGTTTTCACCAAAAGTGATGCTGACATTGTCGGTCTCATGAACCTTCAGAAGAAGTTGGCAGAAGGTCTGCGTGACCGACGCTTTGGTCTATTGTTGCATTGGTCTCATTGGCCGTTAGGCTAGTAGCTAGTCTTCTTATGTTATGAGAGGGTCCACGAGACCAATATTAAAGATATGGAACGCTGTAAGCCTCCTATAGGCCGTCGGTCACACAGACAGTCGGTCAACTGTTTCATTTTAAGCCTTAATTTGTTACCATGTCGAGGTGATTTTTTGGTGGAAAAAAATGTTATGAAGTGTGCCTTACAGTATGTAGTGTCTGTGAATATCATGTGCAATAATTATTTATGAATCGGATACATTCGTATTATTCCAAAGTCAACCCATGTTCAGTAAACAAATCATAAATTAAGGTACCGAAATCTTATATCACTGAACATTTCCATTAATGATACTGCTTTAATACATTAGCAAAGTGGGCTTACTCGACTCATTAAAGTCTACTCGGCTTCTTTGTATTCGCCCTGAGGTAAGAATTCTTAATTCAGAACAAATTCGATGCTACATTGGACGTCTGACCATAGTATCATAAGCTGTATTTTTTAATATGCAAAATATAATGTATAAAGTATTCAGAATATTATAATTAATATTTCATAAGAGACTGTGTGACTAGTTTTAAGATTACTAAATAAATGTGGAATAGCGGTTGTCACAGTGGTAACAAATAGGCTAGGGTAACACATTTCCCTATTCTTTTGAAATTAGTTAAGTTTAATTCGTTTAATTTGTTCAAAAGATATTGTAACAATTTTGTTTTTATATTATACTTGCCAAATCACGATAAACGGTTTTTAGAATGTATACTGTATTCCTCACGGCACTACTAACGATGTTAGGTCTGTGTTCGATTAAGTATTCAAAACCCATGTGATTGCGTATACTTGTGATACCACTGTTTATGATTATGAGTAATTTTATATTGCAATATTAAAGTTGAGTATATCTAAATGCTATCACTTTTTATAACTTCGCTTTTAATTGATAATGAAATATATCAATATTTCATCAAATTTGATGTCACTATCTTCACATTTTTTCAACATTTGATGAATACGTTGTACCCTCATCCTAGTAAGAAGAGGGTCACATTTCACAGTCCCGTCAGGGGCGTCGCTAGATCATTTTCTACGAAGATGTTGGACTAAACTTGCCGAAAAAATTTCAAAAGAAAAACACTCAAGCAAAATTGAAATAGATCCACAATTTTCCAAACCTTCTGACAAATGTTGTTTTCATGGGGTCATAAAATAGAAATAGAATGGTCACGACATGGCGTATATTCTTTTGTTTTGTGCTTGCCCAACAAAGCAGTATTCGCCATATCGTGCCCAACTCTAATAACCAGGTTGGCCAAACTCTCCTAATCAATGGCTCTGGGGTGTATTTATAAAGGACGCCATCTGACTTGAGATATGTCGAAGCTGTGAGATGCGGAATAATTGGGTCATGGAGGTTGGGTGCACATGCAGGCGGATCCAAAAATAAATGACGTTCAATGTTTTACAATATTTTTTAAAAATACAATGTCCTCTGTGTAAAGCATGTTAACATTTTGTGATTCTTTACTCTTCGAATTTGTGAAATTGAATATTTTTGGGCTGTCATTTGAGACATCCTTAGATAGTGAAAGATTGACTAAATTTTTATAGACGTACTATAAATATATATATATATGACAAAACACAGATAAATAGAACAATATATAACAAGTGAATTATACTTTTGCACAAATAAATCCCAAAAGATTTTTTATTGTACTTGATTGAATGTATTTTATTTGTGTGAGCTTTGTTTTTACATTGACATGTTTCCTGCCCTTCTAATACTCAAGTCACACCGATGTGATCGACGCCAGACCGACAATGGAACAAACAGAAGATTACATAACCCCGAATAGCAAAGATTTTGTCAGTTATCAATCGGTTTGGGGTCGGCCTGGCGGTGTGGCTGTGATAATTGCCTTTCAACTCGATCATTTCTTTAAATGCTACTCTTTTCTTCTCCTTGTTATGATATAGCAACATAATTTCTTATCACCCCGCCCACGTTATGATTGTCTCTCCCTATCCCCCATCCTTTGCCACCCAACCCTTCCCCTTCTCTCTCTCTCTCTCTCTCTCTCTCTCGTTTTATCATTCTATTTCCCCTTTCCGCTCTATTACTCTCTCCTTGATTCTTTCTTTTTCTCCCTCATTTTCACTTTTTCTTTCTCTCTCTTTCTCATTGTTAGCCCCTCAATTCCCCCGTCTCTCTCTCTCTCCCTCCCTCTCCCCCTCTCTCCTTCACTTTCTCTTAATATCAGCCCCTATTTCTACCCCTCATCTATATTACACGAGCCAGATCACCATTTTTAACACTGAGGGAACACTAACGCTTGTAAAAAAAGAATACGCTTATTTGCATTTATGTTTTAATAAGTAAATAAGTTATTCCTCTGTTTTCTAAATTGTATACGACTAGACAAAAATAAAGTATAATATCTGCATAATTCTGCACATATAAATAAAAACATATTCAGTAATCTAGCCTATCGATCTACAGATACATATTATTTAGCCTAATTCATGATTTCTTGAACTTCTATACAATTCCCCCAACGCCCCATCTTACAAAAAAGAACCGACTAGCAAATACAAATAGACCAATTACGGAAGATATAAAAATGCCGGTTTGCACTTACATAACAGCATAAAATGAGCTACACTCTTTTTTCGACATAACGCATTACATAAACAGTATACTAAAGGCTTCACAAATAATATGAAGTGGTTACAAAATAGTAACCAATCAGTCGAAACATTGCATGACCGTAATGCGTTACAAACCCGTTATCCGACACTTGCTCCAGCTACAATTGTTCGGGGTCAATATCCTACCAGCTATAACCGAATTCCTAACTTGCCCAAATAAACCATAACCCTCCTAAAAACCTAACTTAACATAAAGCCCAAAATATTGCAACTATAAGCCCTATTATAAGACAAAATAAAGGCCGGAGCAAAATATCGCCGGAGCAATTATTAATAGGTCACCAGCCTATGATGCAAAATAATGTCATATAGTATAATATTATACTATCTGTTCCAGGCTCTTAATCGCCTGGAACATTTGAAAGCTGAAAACTGTAGCTTCAGTTGTATCAACAACAACAATAACCAGTACTATCTATTAAATACATCAGTCACATCGTGCAAACCGACTTCATTCTGATCCCAAACCGACCAATATTTGGCCATTGTGGGAAATGTGATGTTTTGGTGCGGTCTGTTGTCGGTCCCATGTCGGTCTCGTTGATGTGACTGAGGTGGCGTAATGGCTCAGTGGTAGAGCAGTGGTCTCGCAACCAGGAGGTCCCGCGTTCGAAATCAAGTCGATGCGCTAGTGCCCTTTGGTAATCAAGGCATTTATCTTCATTACCAAGTCCCTCGGAGAGGACTTAAAGCCGTCGGTCCCCCTATTTGCTATCTTACAAGCACACACATGCTTTCTTAGCAGTCAGGTGAAACAAACAAAGCAACCAATAACTCTTTATAGATTATAACAAGATAAACGAAGGCACTTAATAATATCCTCGTGTAAGACCTTCCTCGCTGTGAATAACACCGCTATTATGTCCTAATAACACAGATGCCTACCGGAGTGTGTCGTCAACACCAGGGTAACATCCTCAGGCTCTGGGCCCTATTCCATAAAACTTGTTATCAATAACAAGTTACGATCATTGTTATAAGCTACGGAAATCCGTGCATTTGATTGGCTGTGAGCAGATGTGTCATAGATCTATGGCAGTTGTTATTGATAACAAGTTTTATGAAACAGGGCCCAGGTTTATTTTATCCATATTGGAACAGTTCAGCATCAAAAGAGTTTGAATACTAACAAGCATGACATATGTGACATCATGTAGGATGTAGAGGACTCCCATGCTTCATATCTGAAAACGGGCACTTAACGGTATAATGGTCAGGGGCGGATCCAGGGGGCGTGGGGGCGCACGCCCCCTCTATTCCCTTCCGAAAAAAAATATTCACATAAATATTCAGTTTACGCATTCAGAAATGCCTCAGGCTGTACCATAGAGCATATTAAGGTTTCGGGGCCCTTAAGCGCTTTAAGCCTTATGCGGGCCCCGGACCCCAAACCATAAAGGCTCGCAATTTCGTACATTACACGCCCCCTCCCTTTTGGAAAATCCTGGATCCGCCCCTGATGGTCATGAAAACATTGAAGCATCGACAAACATTTCAAAAGAAAGGCGCATCTATAAATATACACATTGTTCATAAGACAAGCATGAGGAAAACACAAAGATTAATAATTAATGGTTGTAACCATAATTGGGAAGTATACGCGTGAAATTTGGAGTTACTAGTTCCTTTATTCAATATATATATATACATGTATATATATATATATATATATATATATATATATATTTATTTATTTAATATTCCATAATTTTAATGGGTATGGAAGACAGATTTATTTGACGAAGATGTAATCTTTTCTTAACTTACCTTAAAAAAGTCATCAAAATAGTTAGTTCAAGTTGGAGAGATGAACCTCTTTGTCCTATATACAGGCAATTTTTAAACCGATTTGGGAAAATATAGGGCATATGGAAAGACAAATTATTCTATCCGGAAGGCAATATTTTCCAGTTTTCTAAACCTCCTCGGCCTCTTGTATTGAAGTCAGAAGCAGGAATTGCGAGGAGTTTCAGGTGCCCTCTCAGGTCTCTCTAGAGCTGTCTTATAAGACTCAGCCCTAACCAATTTTGCAGGACCATCCATGCTAATATGTGACACCAATGTTCTCAGAAATGGTCACTCCTCACAATCGAGCTGACTCCGAGCATCGTCTCGTTGTGCCGCCGGAAGCCGTTGGAACTGGGCGACTGAAAGACGTGACCAATCAACTTCTGAAAGTCGAGGGAGAGCCCGACCGGTCGGGACATTGCGTCAGGTTTGACCTGGTACGGCTGGTAGCTCGTCGTCAGCGGGAAGAACTGGAAGACGGCGGAGGTTTCGGCGGGGATCGAGTCGGCGTGCTGGGTGAACGTGTGACTGAAGCTTTGCGCGCAGACGACTGCTATGCGTTGTGAGGAATTTGACCTGAAGGAATGGCGGAAACAGAAAGAAACGTGATTAGCGCAAAGAAATATTGTGGACTATTGCACATGAGGCATGATTTACTGACGTAGGACTACGTCAGCTACTGACACAGTCTTTGGCGGGCCATCTGAGATTATTTCAAAACATAGAAATATAAAGAGCATATAGTGCAAACATCATGTTTCTTTGCCTTACTGGGGTACGGGTCAATGGCCTTGATATGCCCATTGCATATGATGCGTCATTTGCTGACGTAGCACTGCGTCAGCAATTGGCGGGGTTTTTGACGGGCCCTATGAGAGTGAAACCGTAACCAAACTTTAATTCAAAATGAATAGTTCAAATATGAAGTTGAATTACTGGTATAGGCTTATAGGCCGATTGCATTCACAAGCTCGATTGGCGCATGTATTAACGCAATCGAAATAGCACGTCCTGTGCAACGGGCATTACACATAATACAGTAATATGGAATATTTAAAGGATTTTGACAGATTTTTAGGGAGCTTGAAAAGTAACTTTTACAAATTTAATTTAAACGTTTAAAAGTAGGCTATTGAAACGAAAATGGAAACAGACCCAGTGGTGTGTGATATATCAAATAAAACAACATAAATTGGATATCTACATTCAACGGTTAAACTTCTCCTTTTCATCATTTTACATTCGGTGGGGGCTGTAACTGAAATATTGCACAAAAGTACAAATCCCTCATTTTCGCTATTACTCTCGAAAATCCTAAGTCGATACATCGGCACAGAAAACGCTTTACGCAAAGAAACGGAAAGTTTGAACACCTATACAACGAATATGTAGGACACAAATTTCTTTAGGCAGTAAAGCAATTGAAGATTATCACTCTATTGTCAATGGTTTTTAACACAATTCAGTAAATAGAATAGTCTGGGTCTGTAATGAATGCAATGAGTCGGAGAGCAACAATGGGAATAGAAAATACAAAATAGTACTTAAAGTTTTACAAGGTCAGCACCCTCTATAATGAATGCGGGTAAAGCTCGGAGATATAAATGCCCCCATTGTTGCGCAAACCGAAACTGGACCTTAAATGAAATGAACTGGCCCACTACAATTTCTGAAGTTACTCAGAATGCATAAAACTAACTGTTCAGAGACAAAAGCACTCGAACAATGAGCAAAGAAACTCGAGAAAATAGACATGATAGAGGGTTGACCCATTGTTGAGTATTTATACCCCAGTATTCTTAAAATTACACCATGTGCAAAAAAAAAAACGATGGTAGTCTGGAGTTCTACACCACCTTTTTGACCGGTAAGAAAAGAAATAAAACTTACGAAAACTGACAGAAAACTTATTACACAGAATGGCACAACACCTGGTATACATGGTATTTGCAATTGCATGGCGGTACAGCCCCCTCTGTCATGTCTATTTTCTCGAATTGCTTTGCTCATCCTTCAAGTAATTAACGTTATGTCATAGTCCTTTGGCATATATCGTTTATGGCCTACTTGAAAAAATTTAGTTGGATTTTGTAATTATTTCTATAAGATTGCGTTAGGTTAATTTTGTGCCTTAATTTGTGGACTTTCTCGTTCGTTTTACTGTCATGTGGAACATTATCATTATAGGGGGGTAAGGATTACTCTTGAAGTGATCTCATATTTCAAGTAACTATGATATAATTAAATAGTTTACAACTTCCAATTAGACCAAAATCATAATGCAACATGCTGGAATAGTTTTGATTGTCTGTGACTTCCAGCAAGATCTATTCAATTGTGGTTATTTTTTTTGCAAGAATCTAAATTACCATGATACACAATCAATCCAACTATTTTTAAAGGGCATAAAAAATGTACAGTCTCATTCACAGAGCAATTGCATAGCCAGTACTCAAGAACAGCTATAGTACAAAGGAAGATGAATACTTCACAGGGCGATTATAAAGAAAATAGAAATGACGATTGTCCGGTGAATAGTCATAACTGACACGAGATTGAATAGCATGACAAAACTTCAACGCAAACAAACTCGTCCTTCTGACTTTAAATATAAACTTTGCACTTTACTCTCAGCATTCTTGTCTTAAACAAATATTGGACATTTCGCATCATGTAAATAGAATTCAGTCATATGTATTTAGCTATTGTACAATCAGCTTGCATGGAAGGGTCGATCAAAGTTCCACGGTAAAGTTTGAAAGTTTGACATCGTGCACTGGGCTACCACCATCATCATGATGGCCAAACAAATGAACTTTGTGTGTAATTTGGTAGTAGATAAATATTCAGCGTGTACATGACATGGTAAAAGAGAAGACAATGTATTGACAATGATTTCTATAAAGTGAATTATATTGCAATGATTTCTATGACAATACATGTAAGAGAAAAATCGTCATGGGCAAAAAAAAGTTGTAAGTTGTGTGTAATTGTATGTATTTAAATATATTTAGCTGTCCACTAGTTATTATCTTAGCTGATTCATGTCATAAGTAACAACTAAGCTTTGCATGTTTTCTTACCCCCTACATGTATAAATAGACAAATATTTTGCATTTGAAAATTTACTTCGGATTGCCACTATTTTCCTCATAAATTTTGCAGTCATTCCCTGAATATGAGTACGGTGTCAAATAAGAAACTCTATCAAATCGAATGCATCGCCGTAATATGTAATTCATTTAACCATTTGGCTTATAGTAACAGCTTCCATTTCTAGAAGAGAAAACAGGCATTACATTCCTGGAAATTCTCGCAAATAGCCTTAATGTCCTTTGTAAGATTGAATTCATGCGTTGCAAGTGATGCAGGCAATTCTGGGATTATGGTCAATATGTTGGGACTGTTGAATGTTAGGACTATTGTTATATTTGACCCTTTCTCTCCTCTCATAAAGGAGATAGATTTGGAGAAAAACAAGTTTAGGAGGGGGGGGGGTGAGGGGAAGAGCTTGACAGAGAGAGAGAAAGACAGGAAGAAAGCGAGATCACGAGTACACTGGCAAGGAAAAAGATTATATTTATACAGAAAGGGGGTGTGAGAGAGAGATAGAGAGAGAGAGGGAAGGAGAGAGAGAGACAGAGAGAGAGAGAGGGGGAGGGAGAGAGAGAGAGAGAGAGAGAGAGAGAGAAGGGGACGGAAGGAGAAGAATGAAGCTAAGGAAAGAGCTTAAAATAGCGTTCAAGTTCAAGCTAAGGAGAGAGAGGAAGAGAGAGAGAGAGAGAAAGAGAGAGAGAAAGAGAGAAAGGGGCAGAAGGAGAAGGATGGAGCTAAGGAGAGAGCTTAGAAAAGCGTTCAAGTTCAAGCTAAGAAGAGAGAGAGAGAGAGAGAATGGGACAGAAGGAGAAGGATGGAGCTAAGGAGAGAACTTAGAATAGCATTCAAGTTCAAGCTAAGGAGAGAGAGAGAGAGAGAGAGAGAGAGAGAGAGAGAGAAAGAGAAGGATGGAGCTAAGGAGAGAGCTTAGAAAAGCGTTCAAGTTCAAGCTAAGAAGAGAGAGAGAGAGAGAGAGAGAGAGAGAGAGAGAGAAGGAGACAGAAGGAGAAGGATGAAGCTAAGGAGAGAGCTTAGAAAAGCGTTCAAGTTCAAGCTAAGAAGAGAGAGAAAGAGAGATAGAGAGAGAGAAGGGGACAGAAGGAGAAGGATGAAGCTAAGGAGAGAGCTTAGAATAGCGTTCAAGTTCAAGCTAAGGAGAGAGAGAGAGAGAGAGAGAGAGAGAGAGAGAAAGGGGCAGAAGGAGAAGGATGGAGCTAAGGAGAGAGCTTAGAAAAGTGTTCAAGTTCAAGCTAAGGAGAGAGAGAGAGAGAGAGAGAGAGAGAGAAAGTGGCAGAAGGAGAAGGATGGAGCTAAGGAGAGAGCTTAGAAAAGGGTTCAAGTTCAAGCTAAGGAGAGAGAGAGAGAGAGAGAGAGAGAGAGAAAGGGGCAAAAGGAGAAGGATGAAGCTAAGGAGAGAGCTTAGAAAAGCGTTCAAGTTCAAGCTAAGAGAGAGAGAGAGAGAGAGAGAGAGAGATGAACACGCATTCTCCCTCTTGTAAACATCCCTTTCCCCACTCCTAACCCTTAGTTCAAGACTCTTCACCATATAACCCATAACAGCATATAAACATAGAAAGGGGAACGCTTTATATTGTCAGTATTCTCAAGACTGTTTGCTAATCCACTCCAATTCCGACACGGACGGAAGAAGCGCTTGTGTAATGAAATCGGATTTCTTGGATTGGCAATATTTGTATTGACCCTACCAACAAATCTTGACAGGTTCTTTCATTGGTTTATTCTAGTCAATGAACAGTGTGGACATTGTGACTCTTTCAAGTCTTGGTCCTTATCAAGTCCCCCGGTGCGATGTTATGTCCCATAACACGCATAACACTAAATGAATCAGAATCAAAATCCATGCAAATATATGGCTTGGAAGTATCATGAAACGGTGAGAAATCAAAGTGTCCTACAAATGAAATTGACATCTTTTAATTTTTATTTTATTTTAAAAGGACGAAATAATAATTTTGGATTGTGCCTGTGGTACAATTACTTGTCCAGAATGTGCCCAGCAATACGGTACGAGTTCGTCACTTGAAATTAAATTTAAACGACTGGATAATTTTTTTAAAATTTTGGTTATTCCTCACCCAGACTTGAAAAACAAGACATCATTACATGGGCATGAATGCTCAGTTTCGGCTTTTCCAAGGTTTAGACCAGTGAAGGTACTTCAGATTACATGCAAGCCTTCCTCCCTATTTCTACGAGCGTAAATCATTTTGAGACTTTAGAAAACTGAGATTTTGTCTCAGGGCTGATGGCAAAAAACATACCTTCTCCTCAGCATCGCGAGAAGCACCATCTTGAAGAAGGACCCACTGAACTCCGTGTCTCCTAGAGCACCGGTTGGGTTCTGTCCAAAGCCATTGACGATGATACCCTGTAACCTGGAAAGATCATTCTCGCTAATGCCCTTGAGGAACAGATCCAGCATGTCATCAAAGACCCTGTCGGACCCGAACCGGTGGACACGAAAGTCGACCTTTGGGAACGCTACGGCAACGTTCTGGACGTTCTCGTGTATCCTTTGACGAGTGTCCTGGACGCTGGACTTGACGAAGATGTAGAGGACGAGAGGCACTGATGAAGAACCCATCTTGCAAAAACGGAGAAAGTTGTCCTTTTCTCAGCGAGAAGTTAACCAACTGAACAACTGTCGCACTCTTCTTGTTCTTGGAATTCTTACTTTATCACTGGCAGTAAAATTGTAACATTAGTGTTGGCAGGTTAGATGATATCAAGGAAATCCAGAAGAAATAAGAAACTGTTTCGATGGCTCCGACCAGTTAGCAGACAAGTCTACTGTTATAAGGAACAATTCCACAATACACGATGTGCTGAATAGTAAAAACAGCAAGTACCATACTATAAATACCGGCCTACAAAGTTACAGATTTTATTAAAAAAAACACTTTTGCAGCAGATTTCACACAGAATTATGAAAACAAATGCAGCAATGGAGTAGAACTTGTAGTTGAGTACAAAGTAAAGATAATCTATGTTTGCAACACTCTGAGTATAGTATAGCTGATTACACGGAATGCACACTTTTGCAGCTATATCCAAGTCACATGTCCATGTATGTACATGCAGTGTGAAGCTAGCCGAATACCTGACTTTTTTTATCCTCATGCAGTCACTGCTCAACAATTGTCAGTTTTCCTGAATATACAAACATTCATTATTTGACGGTGTTCGTCTGGGTTTTTTTTTCTCTAAACGCGTGAAAAGTTTTTAGCACGGAGATACTGTTTTAGTGACAGTCGTATGGCCTTCACTATGTCTGCATTCAAACCACGTGACACGGTAGCTGGTGCGTGCTGTTAAATTCACGAAAACCTGTAGAGAGGGGTAGGGGTGGAAAGAGAGAGAAAGGGGGGGGGGTGGAAAGAGGGAAGAGGGGAGACGAAAAGGGGAGATAGAAATATAATATAGAGATAAATGGAGGGACAAAGGGATGGGTAAAGAGGAGAATAGAAAGAGGTTAGAGACAAAAGAGATTATATAGAGAGAAAGGGGATGGATAAAGATAGGGATAGGGGTGGTACAGGAGGAAAAAAAAGGCAGAAACGAAGTGAGAGAGAGAGAGAGAGAGAGAGAGAGAGAGAGAGAGAGAGAGAGAGAGGGAGAGAATGAACACAAAAGTGTGATTATTACAGTAATCAGGGCAGTAATCAAATGATGTAAATGATATACATGTATGAGGCGGAACCAAACACAACTTCTGAATAGGGGTAGGGCCATATATTCACCTGGAAGAAAAGACACAAAAAGCTTTGTCTTTGTTGTTGTTGATGTTGTTGTTGTTGTTTTTGTTGATGTTGTTTTTATTGCAGCGATGGGTATATAGCCCTATATAATCCGTTCATGAAACGAAAAGGGCAAGGACTATACCCCTAAAGTCACCCCTACTTTTATGTTAAAGCTTCGCCCTCAACCAGATAAAGCTGATATGGTACGCAAACAAACACAAATGGCGCATATAACCGGGTAGTTATATTGAGGTCATGCATAGAATATTATATATGTTTTTGGTGCCTGTGTATTTCAGATAGATATGCATACGGCGGGGTACTATATGTTATACCTTTGATGTTACGGAATGAAAGGTTGGAACATGGTCATGATCAGATTTTGAATTATATAAAAACTGGGAGGGGAATTGGGTTCATCATGTTCATAGTGTCCACAGGCTCGTTTGAGCATACTTTACAATAACTTTGGAATATTGAAAAAGCATTCGCCAATCTAGCTTGTAGGCCTATTGACCTTGTGATTACGAGTGTTTTCTCTCGAGATAGAGTCCTACACTAATATACAAAACTAAGCAGTGTGAAAGTAAGTACGTTCTTCTTCTTTGTTCCTTTTTGTGTGCGTTTCATTTCAATGTACTACTTTTACCTTATGATAAAAGGAGGAAATATTTGGTGAAAAGCAGTATCTGAACTTGCCCTTAACTTCACGTTTTCGGGAACAAACTGAGGAATTTTAACTTAACAAAAGAGAAGCAATCACAATCCGTCATGCCATTTGATCAAGCGTAAACGTAAATAGTTCCCTTATCCCAAATTCATTGAATTATACACCATTATCTTCATGCTCTGAAACGGTGCATTTAAATGGCACGTTGAAAGATAATATCATGGGAATGAGCAACATGAATATGAGCTTTAGACCATTGTCTTAAATCGGCGTTTCCAAAAGAAATAAATTGAATGTTCCAATAATCAATTAGTAAAATTATTGAAAGGGCTTCCTCTCCAAATCAAGAACCATGCTGTAATTCGTGGATCGAACCATGACTATATTTTAAAGTTTATTTCCTCCTTTTATCAAATAAACATATAATCAATGTTTACATTCATTTAAAGGGAGGTGGGATTTCTTAAAAGCAAGGTGCTTGTGAAGGGGTCACCGTAAAGAGACATGTTTGGCCCCATAATCACTTTAAACTATTCGGCGTGTACATAATGGGTCATTATTTGAAATCACAAACGAACCAAAATTGTGCTATTTGTGATGGAAATGAAATTAGGCATGATAGGTTCGAGACACTACCAGTTGAAACAGAGAATGACATTGTCTCCATTTGAAGTTACGACTACTATGAAAGTATACTAGGTTTTTTCATGTTCCAGGCAAGTCATACATCAAGTAGTTCCCCAAGCAATTTTAATAATTGATAGTAATTTTTAAGGCGCCAAATCCACTTGAAATCAAATTTCTTAAGACACACTAGTGCAATAGATGAAAATCAATAACAAATTGAAAAATCTGACTTGAGTATGATAGAACATATCAAAGAAGAAAAAAATAATTGTAGGATATCACACAATTTTTGTCGACAGATATAAATTTACCTCTTCGCTTCTAATCCAAAGTCAACACTATGCTTCTTTTAAGTTCACCTGTAATTCTAAATCGTAGAGAAAAAAAATTGCGACAATGACAATGAAATGCAAAGTCCTTATCCTTCCGACAAAATGTGCATTGTTCTTTTTGTTTTGGTACGCAGATTATCAGGTATTTCCTCCTGTTATGTATGCGTGTTGTCAAAAACAGGTACCATTTTTTCTTTCTTGTACAAAATGGTAGTGTCAACCTTCAAATTCACGGTCGGTTTAGCATCCCTCAGTTATGACGGCTCAAATGGTCGTTTTCTCACGTAGAACTCATCGGTAGAAATGTAATTGTAGCAAATAAATGTATTCTAATCAAACTTAATATAGATTGAATAATTCTAATTGTAATACAAAAATGCATATTTGGATAACGCACGTTGAGTAATTAGACTCGTGTGATATTGAGTCTGGTATTCTTGTTTAAGACGATATAGAGGTGTCGTGGTATAGTGGATATGGCACCGGACTGTCGTTCACATGGTTCGCGGATCGAGTCCCACCGCACTAATATCCTTTGGCAAGACATTAATCTACATATGACACTCTCCACCCAGGTGAATTAAATGGGTACCAGGTAGGAAGAAATTCCTTGAATGATTTAGCGCCTTATTATGGCAGCTCAGCTACAGCCGGGGTAATAATATGATACTTTGTATAAAGCACAGTAGAGTATATTCATATAGTAGCTGCGCTATATAAATGGACCTAGGGACGTTGGGCAAATCACAATCTCGTTGAAACGAAAGGGGTGTAACATTTATGTTAGTCAACACGAGCGGAATTCCAGTAGCACAAATCAAAATACAATTCCGATTCATGTATGCACTAAGCATTATAATTTTACCATAGATCATTTTATCTGTGGCATGTATTGGTTTAAAAGTCATTGATAGCGGGTCATATTGACTTATCACGCGTGAAAACAATCCTTTAATTGCGGAAATAGTGTTGATGAGTATATGAGTTCATGGTGCATGATTGCGTATTAATAAAAGTGGCATCTTTTGTATTCATTTGTATGCTGTAGTGATATTACGCTTGATCCCAGAAAATGGCGTGATTATTATGATGAAGTGAGAAAATATGGTGGCATGACACATATGGCACAATATGGCATATCAAGATCTTTAACCAAAAGAAATATGAATAAACATGCATAACATACACATACAAATGTGATGTAATAAAATGCTAATTATTAATAAACATGCCCATCCAGCCGCTTAGAATACACATGTTGATTGTATTCTTTTTTAAATTCTCTCCTCATGAGTCTCAAGAGTACACTTGAGCTTTATAATCCAATGATAAACCCAACTGATACACAAAGACAATATATGATAATAGGAATTAGCCTAAAGTATGATTGCTTTTATATAGATACTGATGATACCTCAATGATTCCGTGCATATCATAAAGTATTTGCGTGATTGATATGATAATTAATTAGAAATCGTAGTAATACATGTAGTTATAAGCGTCGCACTACGCCATGCCAAGCAAGACCCCCCACACCGCTCATCTTCCAAGAAAAAGAATATTACGAAAAATGTAATGATTTATGTTATATCTTTACAATAAATGAGCTGCCTGAGTGACGCCAGGCCATGGACTCCCCCCTCCCTCCACACATATGTATTCCAAGAATAAAATTATCATATGGACAATTCGAACATTTATTTCCTATCTATACAACACCTCTGGTAAAAAGAGCTATAAACCTGAATGGCTTTCGGGGGCCAACTCTGTCGGGGGGTTAAAGCCAGTCAGTTGTATGGCGCTCTAGCTAAAGCCATAAACCCAGTCTCTACATGACTGAGAAGAGGCATTGTCCCGAACGGACAGGTAGTACATCAACATCATAAGCCGATTTCGAGGCGATTCTTACACCAGTACGTCAACCTTGGAAGTTGTTTGGAGTCGAAATAGGTAGGTCCAACCGGCAGTGCATGGTGAATGTATAGCCAGTCTTTAGCGTGCAAGCCGAATTTGTAGCCATCGGGGCTTTGCATTTCGATCTTGATTAACAAGTTTATAATCTCCCAACCCCCTTTCAGTGGAGCATTGGTGTCTTTGGAAGAGAGGACTAAGGGGCCAGTTTAGCCACCGCCCATTTTATTCCGAGAAGGGATTGATGCCTATGAATGGATTTCACACATCATTAAGCACTTTATTTTGAGGAGCCCTCCCTCCCCCTTCTAAAACAATTTCGCGAAGCCTGAGTGGGGTATTTTCAGCTTGTTCTAAAAAGGAATGCGCATTTTTTTTTAATTTCTTGAATAAATTCATATACATATTGGTATGAATCCTGTCTAATTATTATCAGATATTAGGGAATTTGACAATTATATCAGTGAATTCTAAATGAAAACTTATCTTTTTAGTCATATTGTTAAAATTCACCATCAAAATGAACTGGTGCAAGAGAATGCTATAAAAAAAAGAATAATGAAGGGGGTCTTAATGAGGCTACGTCACGTATTGAAAATATCCTTACCTTGCATGTATCCGAATCAAAAGTTGTGTAATTTCACCAAAACAAATGAAGAGCCAATTGGTCGCTGTATCAACGAGTTTGTATTCTGAAATAAAGCCCCTCTTCAAGCATTATACGCCAACTAGTCCAAGAAGATATCAGTCGAAAAGTAACAATAATTGTTGTCTTGCCGCATCTACCGACACATACAAACTGCAACTCGACTCAAGCCAGTACAAAATGTCGAATATCGAAGAGAGTCGACTTCATCACCACAAACACACTCCTCAAGTACAAATCCTAACGCACACTCATTGTGACCACAATTTACCCTTTTCCCGACCGCACACAGAATAAATACTGGAAGAATAGACGAAAAATGCGCGGTGAAAAAAGAACAAAAAAAAAATCTCGTGTCGACTGAAAATCATAGAAGCGGAGCGAGAATGAATGATTCCATATGAAAATGCAAAGCGGGAAGGTATACAACCTAAGGGTTTTGTTTGCTTGTTCGGCTTTTAATTCTGCTTTCTGGGTAAGCTATTAAAGTGAAGTTGAATAATTGGACCTCATTTATCTACATCAGATGATCTAAGCCAGTTATTTCATTCAGAATAATTTTGAAAATTGCCTGCTTTGATATTAGTATGACACGCACCATAAATTGTGAAAAACTGTGATATGTCAGTTATTTAGCCGATAATCTTCATGAAAAAATGTCAGGCTGAAGTCGACACAACCTGTGAAAGGTCTTCTTTGTGAACTGGAGTGTTAAACGGTTACCGTATCGATGGTAAAGAACGAATTCTAGGACAACTACGTCCGACACCATGAGTAAACTACCACACGGAATACTACCCCGGACACCTAGCACCTAGAACAACAAATCCCTGAGAAGTACTCAAGGGGTACTATAACTCCAAGAACAACTACCTCAATCACCAATATGACTGCCGGACAACTACCCTACCCGTACAACAAATCATACCCGGACAAATCGTATACCCTAGTACAATTACCATCAGACAACCCCCTCCCCTATGATAACTAGCAGTAGACCAATAATCCCTATGAAAGGCTACCCTCTGATACAATAAAGCGCAGAGAACAACCAATAGGACATTTACACCCGGACAACTATTTGATAGTTAGTTGTCCGAGCGGTCAATTATCTACAGGGTAGTCGTCTAGTAGTTGTCTAGGGGTTATAATTGGTCTCATGAAAACTTGTCCTAGGGGAGAGTTATTCCTGGATACTTATCCGGGGTAGTTGGTTAAAGTGGTAGTTCGGTTGTCCAAGGGTATAGTTGTCCGAGGTATTTGTTCGGTGTTATAGTCCTACGGGTGGTCAGTAGTTGTCTGGGGTTAGTTATCCGGACGATAATACGAAAGGGCCGGGAAGCCTTTCGAATACTGAGATAGTACATGAGTTCATTCAAAACATAATATGGACGAATTGATGATTTCATGAATGAACAGTTTAGTTTAAAGCAAGCATATCGATGTTAAATTCATGAATAAATTTACAGAGGCGTGTGAATGGCTGGTACATGCTATTCAACGAGAGCTAGGGTAAACAAACCGCATGATTGATAATTACACAAACTTTCAATGCCTACAAATTCTTCTTTCATTTCGCTACGGTGACTTTGAATGAAGTCTACGGTTCTGAAATTGTTTTCTTTTCCTTTCTGAAAATGAATTCAGGAAGGCTTTTTTCTGTGTAAAATCAATAGGTAGAACCCTTTTCGCCCCAAAGTCAACTATAAGAGACGGAAGTTTGTAGCTTTGATTACAATAGGGCATATGCTATTTTTGAATGAAAAGGGTTAGGACTGTTGAAATGAGAAAATGAAAAAAATCTGATAACGGAAGAAAAAAAAATAGTAACGATATCAATACAGAGATATTCTGAGACAGGGTAAGGCAGGAAAGGGAGGGGAAGAAAGAAAAGGGAAGAGAAGAGAAGAGAAGAGAAGAGAAGAGAAGAGAAGAGAGAGAGAGAGAGAGAGTAGAAGAGAAAGACAGAAAGACAGGGATGAGAGAGCGAGAGAGAGAGAGAGAGAGAGAGAGATGTCGATGAGAACGTATGAATAAAATTATCTCCAATCCTAATATAATATGGGAAGCAGTAGTCAAAAGGCGTATAATGGAGTCAGCTCCTTTTTTTCTTTTCTAAATAAATATCTTTCGTTGCACAGTTGATCATACCACAACAGGGACTACACAATCCAATTAATTCGATAAGATAAGGGTTGCAGCCCCCAGAGACAGGCATTGCTGTGTCTTTCTGGCCTTAAAACTTGTTTAAAGGTTCGCGAGACCGACTGCCAACGGGACAGACAATGTCGGTCTCGTGGGCCTTCGAGACACTTTATTAAAGCCAAAATCCAACGGGACAGACAATGCCGGTCTCGTGGGCCTTCTAGACACTTTATTAAAGCCGACAGCCAACGGGACAGACAATGTTGGTATCGTGGGCCTTCGAGACACTTTATCAAAGCCAAAAGCCAACGGGACAGACAATGCCGGTCTCGTGGGCCTTCTAGACACTTTATTAAAGCCAAAAGCCAACGGGACAGACAATGTCGGTCTCTTGGGCCCTCTAGACACTTTATTAAAGCCAAAAGCCAACGGGACAGGCAATGTCGGTCTCGTGGGCCTTCGAGACACTTTATCAAAGCCAAAAGCCAACGGGACAGACAATTTCGGTCTCGTGGGCCTTCTAGACACTTTATTAAAGCTGACAGCCAACGGGACAGACAATGTCGGTCTCATGGGCCTTCAAGACACTTTATTAAAGCCGACGGCACTTCAGACCGACAGCCAACGGGACAGACAATGTCGGTCTCGTGGGCCTTCCAGACACTTTATTAAAGCCGACGGCCCTTGAAATCGACAGCCAACGGGTCAGACAATGTCTGTCTCCCGGGCCTTCGAGACATATTATTTAAACCGGCGACATTTTCTATTTTCATTGTATTTCTTTGTCTTGTCGGACTCAAGAGCTGTCGATTTCTTTGGCAGTCGGTTTTGTCGGCCGTCGGTCTACTGCGATGACCCCAAAATAAAACTGTAACAAAACATGATACATAAACTGATCAATGAAATTTACGTCATTCTGATTGTAAACCAAACTATTGTACACACCTTTACTTATATCACCTTTCCTGAGCGCATTCATCGACGTGGAGCTTAATCAGCCCGTGTTCGTGAAGCCTCACCAGCAGGTCAAACTCCTCGACGAAGTTGTGAATGACTTTCTTCGTGATGAGGAGGTCATGGTAGTGGTAGGGGACGGCCTTACGCTCGGGTGAGAGGCTGAAAGGCCAGAACCCGAAGACATGTATCTCCTGACAAAGATGGAGAGCCAGAGTGATGGAAAAGAACCCTGAAAAGATAACATAAAAGGGTTATGATGATGATGGTGATGATGATAATAATAATGATAATAATACAATTAATAATAATAATAAAAAAACAAAATAATTAGAAAGAATAATAACCATAATAATCATAACAATAAAAATAGTAATATTAATAATAATAATAATAATAATAATAATAATAATAATAATAATAATAATAATAATAACAATAATAATAATGATTACAATGATAATAATTACAATGATAAATAACGATTGGATCATATTAACCCGGGGCAGTCACAAAAGAGAACTTAATTAATATATATATATATTTTTTTTTTAAATGATCGCATATACGTTTAAAAAATCCTCCTAAAGCTATTTCAACAGCCTTGCCCATCATATCTTGGAATATGCGCACACTACAATGACGTATTACGTAATCCGAACTGGATTCCGATGGGAGTATAACGTAGGGTATTGAAAGTGCCATCGAGTTTTAATATATACTTCTCGAAAGTCTTTGCAATCAAGCATAAACAATCCTTTATAGGGGTAAAAAAAAACCCTGCATCCAACTACCTCTGTCATCTACAATGTAGACCCTTGAGAGGACCGGCAGGATTCCATAAATCATCTTCTTCTGAAAATAAATTAATGTCGTTCTCTGCCCCCCCTTCCTGCAAATATCAGAATTTGCATTATCGTGATCACAATGTAAGATTTGAGCGAGCTGTAGGAATATGTTGATATCTCAAACAAAAGTGGGCGCCCTTTTTCAAATGTCACCCTGGATTTATTGATGCTCCATCAGTAAATGAATAGTTATGGGCAATATATCTTGAAATATTTTCATATTTCGATCAAAAGATAAGTTGAATCGAGGAGCAAGAACCAGGTGGAAAGGCGACTTGAACAGCATGAAAATCATGTACCGGTACAGATTTAAAGATAGTACAATAGAATATCATCCAACTTAAGTCTATGCCTTTGACTCTCGATTTCAAATAACATTCTAATGTTGAATTGTTGGATGTACGGTTTCTAAAGATAGGCCTATTCATGAAGAGAAACAAGATTGAGAGAGAGAGAGAGAGAGAGAGAGATAGCAAATGAAAGAGATCCAAAGAAAGGAAGAAGGAGAGAGAGGGAGAGATGAAAGACATGCAACACGGCGTATAAAAAGATGGTTCAGGAATACAAAAGGGACATGTTTGTTGAATAGAGATAGAAAGCTGAAAAGAAGCAGACAGACAAATGGAAAGAGTGACAGACAAAAAAAAGAGAGATAGAGAGAAAGAGAGACAGAAAGAGAGAAAGAGAGCGAGACAGCGAGAGGGAGTGAGAGAAAGAGAGAGGGGAGAGAGAAAGGGAGAGAGAAAGAGAGAGAGAGAGAAAGAGAGAGAGAGAGAAAAAAAACGAAACAAAAAGTGACAACAGGAAAGGGAGAGGTGAAAGGCAGGCAACCAGGCATATACAAGGCATAAGAAGAAGATTCAAAATACAAAGGAGACGTGTTCATTGCGAGGGTGAACTGACTCCTTGCATTTGACTCATTATTCAGCACATGAATAGATAACATTTATAAGCATTGGTAAACAAGTGAGAAAACTATTAAACGAAACAAAATCGGCCTTCCAAAACTCCTCAAATCTTACGAAAACAAGCTTCTCATGATCATCGTATCCAGAAATGAAGGCGATTTGTTCTTACCCGATGACATTTTAAGTTTGAGGCCATTCTGCCGCCAAAAGTCATTCATCTTCACGTTAATTCGCGAATCCCACAAGACGAGCTGTCCCTCCCCCTTCGGAACAACTCGGCAACCTCTCGTGATCAATCGGACCAGATCGGTCTCGGGGTAGGTCGGGAGCCGAACGAGTAAGATTTTAGGAAGGGACTTGGAAGTATCTTGGAAGAGCTTGTCTGGAAACGGCGTCGATGGTAAACAGGTGAGGTTGAAGGTTTCCGATGCATTCAGACTGGATTAAAAATAATTCCATGAATTTTGATTACAAACAGAATATATAATGAACACGATTACAAAATTTTTCCCAAAATCAACTCGAAGGGAAATTTCAATTCCCATCTGTATTTCTTGTTAGGGTAACGAAGTTGTGTAATTGTAATGTTTGAAGATTTGAAAAGAGGACACACAAGGCTATTGAAATTGCCTGTTGATTTTTGAAAGTCTTTGCGGTCACATTAGTAAGAAACAAGGGAGTCGCTAAACCAATTTGATTGAGGACTTATTGTATCTGACCAACTCTGCCGACTAGTTAGCTGAAAATAATGCTCTGTGTAAAGATGTTGTTCAAATCAATTCAATTCAATTTATATATGTTTCCAACAAAACATTACAAAATCAATTTTAAACATTTATAACAATTTAAGAATACATATTGGAAACAGAGGGGTCCACTAAAAAGCAATGGAGTCTATTGGTCGACTCCTGTACGTCGACTTATGGTCATAGTAAGTGGTTACCGTACCTACCTGGTAGTTGGGACGCGTTGGGACGTTATGTCATAATGTGATATGAGCTTAACGCGACCGGAATAACATAACCATCATTATATCAATACAGTCAAACCTGTCTTGGTGGCTACCTCTCTATAGAAACCACCTGTCTATAATGGTCATGCATTTTGTCTCCTGAGAGAGAGAGAGAGAGAGAGAGAGAGAGAGAGAGAGAGAGAGAGAGAGAGAGAGAGAGAGAGAGAGAGAGAGAGAGAGAGAGAGAGAGAGAGAGAGAGAGAGAGAGAGAGAGAGAGAGAGAGAGAGAGAGAGAGAGAGAGAGAGAGAGAGAGAGAGAGAGAGAGAGAGAGAGAGAGAGAGAGAGAGAGAGAGAGAGAGAGAGAGAGAGAGAGAGAGAGAGAGAGAGAGAGAGAGAGAGAGAGAGAGAGAGAGAAATGGGTGTTGTAGAACCTGTCTAGAAAGGCCAACTGTCTACAGTGGCCATTTTGGAATGTTTCCTTTGGGTGGCATTAATAAACAGGATTGACTGTATTTGGTAAAAATATGGAGTTAAAATGACCGGAAAAACACCAAATATTAATTTCATATATATATGTACTGACCTTACTTTGGCGAGACTTTTCCCTGTTTCTGACATCTGATTGGTTCGCTTTCCAACATCGACCACGAAATCGTCCGATGTCGGAGCGTTGTTCATTCTGACACGTAACCATGGTAACGGGGGAAGAAACGTGACACCGAGAGGTCAAAGTATGAAATCAAATTGGATTGAATAAATTGGATAAGAAGTCAATAACCGCGATAGTACACAAATATAAATCCCATCTAAATATCAAATTAGCACTCCAGTGCATGTGCGGTACTGAAAATGTTACCAATTTCGCATTTTGATTGAAAAGTATTAGATGTCAAATAACATGGACAAATTTGATTTTATAGGCATTTTTTAGCGTTTAGGATGACATGATACAAAATGAGCTTGGATTTTATGAGCGACAAAATATAAAGCAAAACAGAGAACCGGGTGAATGTGTTTAAACAACTGGATTTTGTAAATGATTACGTTGACTTTGCACACCGCGTTTGCAAAAGTAAAAGACTCGCGAAGCAAATACCAGTTATACCAGTGGACAACATATTTTCTTCAAAGATTTTATGAACAAATTTGTCTATGATTTTTACTTGTCGAATGCAATATTTAAATCATTATTTTGCAGTATTAACCTTTATGTCATTCAACGTCTATATTTATATATGACTCTACAAAAGCATGAATATGAGAAGTAAAAATGAAAACGTGTTATATTTTACAGATCGGAGCCATTATTCTTACAACATTGATCCTGTGCGTTAAATTATTAACTGAACACCTTGTATTGCATTGATACTGCTACCACTGACAAGAGAATCATGTTTTTTTGTTTTTGTAAGTTTGAGGAAATTTCATTTTAATCAAATACATATTAAACACCAATAATTGCCTAATTATTAATCAATGCAAATACCATTAATCCAAAAAGGATCAAATTGTGACAAGGATCTCACCTGAACACAAAATCAGTACTATCAATCAACCGTCCACATTTTCTTCCTGTCAATATTCCGCTGCTTCCAACCACACTGCATGTTTTATATTGCCTCCCGCTGTATACAGGCACCTGCAAAATTGAAAGTTGAATAAAAATGTTTTTACGAAAGGGTCGTCTTAGGATAAGATGATGAGGAAAAAACGATTCGATAAAGAAGATGTATTCCCAGTTCTAAGACACACGCTCTGGGGACAATTGTTATTGCTAAATATATATATTATTACAGAAGAAGAATACGAAGAAGGAGAAGAAGAAGAAGAAGAAGAAGAAGAAGAAGAAGAAGAAGAAGAAGAAGAAGAAGAAGAAGAAGGAAAGAAAGAAAGAAAACCAGAGAGAAAGGGGGGAAATAGGACATACAAATAAACGAAAAAAGGAAAAATACAGGAGAAAGTGTACTAATGAGCCTGTTCAAATAATTGAATGTACTCAATACAATAAAATCCCGTCTAGACTACCAATATTGTTCGGCGTATCAAATTTGAGAACATCTGTTCTTTAAAATAATGATGAATGTCTCATATTTTGTAAGGGGATCGTGAAATGGCAGGGGTATTCCCATGGTATGTAATGTTTATATCATACTATTACATTAATGATTGCGGGGGTGAAATAAACGACAAGAAACAAGAAGAAGCAAAACGTGCTGCGATGCGGGGCAGGTCATGAGGTAGGCTGGGGTTTCACTGTGGATTTATGATGATACAGGCAGAGATATAGCAAGTCTCTGGTACGCCGGGGGTGGTTGAAAGGGTGCAATCATCTTAATTTTTACCCTGTCTTCTCCTTCTCTCTTTATTTCCCCTTTTCATATCTTTCGCCATTCATTTGGGGGAAATGTGCCCCGTCCTTCTTGTGGCTACGCCACTCATTTTTGGGGAGTATGTTATACAGAAGAGGATGGAGGTGTTGACAGGCGAATTTCTTATTCTAACATTTTTAAGTTCCCGTCATAATATATTTTGACTTGTTAGTGTGTTAAAGGTAGCCTGTCCCTTTTGTAGGCTGAAAATATAAAACTATGGTAAACAAGAGATAATACCAACTAAAAACTCCTCTTAAAGGCATTGTTTAATAATGTTAAATTTGAGATGCATGGCTCTACGTGTTATCAGTGTCTGTGATATGGTGTAATATTGAAGCCGTAAAAAGAAATCGCGCTTCAAAATGATCAAGAAGTGCCTCAAAAAAGTAAAAATCTTTGAGTGACCGGTTTTACCAAACTCGTTTTTCCCAATAGATTGTAGTGTTATGAAAACCGTTAGGAAAACGCAAAATTTGGTTTCGATTTCCAATCATAAATATCTTGATAATCAGACAGGCGATTGGCTTGTAAAAGTCATGGGGTTCCTGACTGACCCAAAGGCTTATAATTATCATTGCAGCATTTTGTTTCAGAAACTGAGACAAAGTTACCGGATCCCTTTAAAAGATTACAACTGATAATTGCCTCTATGTGGAATTATATCGACCATTCATTTTCAAAACGCGTTGCATTGTAGATTAGATTATTGTTAGCATCATTTGTACTTAATGACTTGCATAAAAATCGTTTTATTGTTGTTATACCACCTATCTATTGAATATATATATTTACATGTTTTGTTACCTTGTATATGCGTTACTTTAATTGTAAATTGGTTTCATATGCAGTTAATGTGGAAATAAAACCTAAATGAAATAAATAAAACGCGTTGCAAAAGAATATAGTCTGATTTTCAGACCCTTGCACCGCATAGTCGTACGTTTCGTACCAAGTAGAGACTTGATAAGTTTAATTTTGGTCATTATAAGAAGCGCGTCATTGATGTGTACAAATGAGAATGTACCCTTTACAGCTAATTTTAACCATGTTATTAACAAATTAAAACAGTCAGTCACTCACTCAACAGTGTCTGACAATGAAGTCTAGAGAGTAAACGGTTTCCCTGCTAACGTTTAAATTTCACAGATAGGACAATATACTCATGATTCCTGCAAAGTTCTAAAGAATTTGATCGATTGATGTTAATGGCTGCAAAAGGGATACACTATAATATCGTCAATATTAAGTTTCGGAGCGGGAAACTGATTATCTGAAACGAGATCAAATTACGATTTTGTTAACATCAACAAAAATTAAATAAATGATACATGAAAGAGAATTCTATAATAATATAAAAGAGCTGACAACGCTCCGGACAGGGGTATATAATATACCTTTGGTAATTGTACCAATAATTCATGAACCACTCACTGGCAGCGTACCCTCTGGTAGGATCTTATTATAGAAGGGGATAGAGGAATTGAGAGGGGTTGAGAGGGGTTGAGAGCAGACTGGTTGAGAGGGTGTGTACCTTTGGTAGTTGTACCCATAGACCATGAACAGCTGCTAGTTTACCCTCTGGTAGGATCTTATAAAGGGGTTGAGACTTGAGAGGGGTGTATACCTTTGGTCCTTGTACCCATAGATCGTGAACAACTGGTAGAATACCCTCTGGTATGATCTTATAAAGGGGTTGAGAGGGGTTGACATGGGTGCTTACGTTTGGTAGTTGTACCCATAGATCGTGAAATACCCTCTGGTAGCGTCTTATAAAGGGGTTGAGAGGCATTGAAAGAGTAGCTTACCTTTGGTAGTTGCACCCATAGATCGTGAACAACTGGTAGAATACCCTCTGGTAGGATCTTATAGAAAAGGACAGAGGAGTTTAGAGGGGTGTTGTCCCGAGTCAGAAAGGCGGAGTTCAGGAAATCCCTGCCCAAAAAAACTTTGATCTGTTTCCTGCAGTAAAAGATAAAAGAATCAAGGTGAGATGAAAAAGAAGACAGAAAATGATGAATAGGAATATTTCCACTTGGCAAAACTCAGACATTATATGTTAGAAGATGAAAAATGTAGGCGTCAGCGGCAAATGAAGTTATGAAATCGTGGCAATTCCTCTCTATACCGTTCACAGATTAGGAAACGAAATGAAATAGTAGGGTATTGTCAGGCAAACATGACGATACACAAGAATATTACGAAGAGGTGTCGTGGTCTAGTGGATACGTCACCGTGTACACGCCATTGTGGATCACATGGTTTGCGGTTCGAGTCCCTAACGTCCGCCACTAACGTCATTTGGCAAAATGTCAATCTACACTTGCCACTCTCCACCCAGGTGTAGTAACTGTGTACCTGGCAGGAGTTTATTCCTTGAATGCTTTGAACGCTAAAGGGCAGCCGGGCTAAAGTCAGGGTAATAAAAGTACTTTGTAGGCGCATTGAACATCCCTTGGGATGGATATAAGCGCAATATAAAATAATGTAGCTTTCATTATCATTACGAAGATGATTTTATATCATTTATATAATAAATCTAGAAGTGAAGCACCCAGTAAAGAGAAGGGCTGGTGTATGCCCCTTCCCATTTCAAGCCCCCCGGCCCCGGGTACTTGGCTGAAGTGAGTAACCATGGCACACTCCGCCCCCTCTCGTCTCTCTATTTATCAATTTATTGATATACATCAGAATCTATTTTTTTTTAAAGCAGGAAAAAGATAGACCAGTGCCCAGTGCTCCAACTATTGTGATAAAGATACACGAGAGGACAATTTATGGTAAAATACGGCTTTATTAAAATAAAAATTGATAAGGTATTATTTCATTTTTTTATATAAATAGAACCTTCAGAAGATAGGACATTTTAAATGGGGAACCAGTTCCACCCACATTACCTGATTTAACGGGCAGTGACATTGACGGATAGGCCTTGTTCACTTCGAAAGTTGTCCGGAAATAATCGAAACAAGTATAATTCTGTTTTCATCTCTGCCTATATTATCTTTTATTTCATTTTTCAAGAATAATAGGGTCTACCCTTGTTGTGGACTGAGTCCATAACAGAGAGATATCAGGGGTACGTGTCGTTAATTCCACCTGTCAATAGGGAAACTTATATGCCCGTATATAGTCGGATGGTATTGTGTCAGGAAATATACAACGAGTACTAACGATTTTTTGTTAACAAAAATTAAAAAAGAATCGTGTTATAATTTTTGATCTCAGGGAAACTTCACAGTTATAGTTAAATGACATGCCTGTCGTCGGGAAAAATAGAAAGTTATGTTAGTAATATTCGTGTTGATCCAGCTCTCCATCTGATGTTTGGATGCAAGTTGTCATCAAATTCTTTGACCCGGGGTGACCCGTGGAAACAGGCCGGTCGAAATGACAAATGCAGTTTCCTATTCAGACATTTCCGATCGTATTTATGGCTAGTTTTACACATCAAAGCAGAAGAATAACAATTGTTAACTTTGAAGTTTCGGAGCGTGGAATTGAATTTCTGAAACGGGGTCGAGTGACGATTCTATTACTGCTTTCATCACTTTCATAAATCAAAGGATAAATTGGAATTTCAATATCGTCTGTAATTTCGTCAAAGTGAACAGTTTTTACTTTAGTTCACGAGAAGGAAAATGGGAAAATATAGAAATTAGGTGAGATAAAGGAGGAAAGGTGGGTAGGCTACATGCATATGAATACGGAAACTATATTTAAATCGACATTGAATAAAAATTCATTTTACATAAAATAAATTTTAAACAATCAAAATTTAAAAATCACCCAAAATCTGTAAGTGTTCAGGAGAGCTAGTCCATGCGTATGTAATATAACAGCTTCCCATCATACGCTAGTTTAATGATGTTATGTATACATTTCAGAACATAAATATCTGCTTTATATTTTTATTTTCAATTTACAAAGAGCTAGGTTATATGAAAGACCTAAATACATGGATATCATTATTTTTTATATTTTCTTCTGTAGAGGTAATTTATTCAATAAATCAACAATTCTAACAAATTAACAACATCAAAAGGATTCTTAACATGAATATCAATACATTCATGGATATCATTATAGTTTTGTATGTATATATATAGTTTACTGAAAGACAAATAACTGTGAAAAGGGAAACGTGTAGGCCCATAACATTATTATGAATAGGTTTCGAAAACTAGTGTGTTTTTCGTTTTTTATAATTTTTTAAAACTCATATTGAGAAAGAGAGAAATATATTGCACATTGTCAAAATGTTATGACTGTTAATCGACAAAAGAGTACATTGCACTTCATAAAACCTTTTTTTTTCGAAGGTGTAATCAATGCCAAGTCAATTAAATTCAAGTTCACTGATAAGGGATATCCTATAAGGAAGCTAAAAACAGGAACAAAAGATAAGGGGGAAAAAGTACAAATAAATGAGCCATATAATTGGGGTGTTAATGTTATTCTAGGTTTATACAGCGGTTAATGCATATACGATGTTTCTAGGCGCTTTCGAGAAATTTAAAGTTAGTATTAAAGTGCGCTTTACAGAAATATTCATTAATGTAAATTTATAATAATAGTAAATATATATATATGATAGTGAAGTTAACATTAATACTGGTAATAATAAATGTTATCATAACAATAATAATAATAATAACAAGAAGAATAATAATAAGAATACTAATAATAATAATTATTATTATTATTAATATTATCATTATTATTATTATCATTATTATCATCATTATTTTTATCATCATTATTATTATTATCATTATTATTATCATCATCATCATCATAGGGAGAGGGTGTGAAAAAGAGAGACAGAGAGAGAGAGAGAGCGAAGAGGATAGAGGAAAGGCATTAAGAAGAAGGCAGAAATAATTGCGTAACAATACCTTAATCTCAGTAGATTATCATGCCTGAATCTCCACGAGGTCGAGCTGGAGTGCAATCTTTGGATCATCGATTTGAAGTCCAAGATCAACCCCGGTTTCGGCCGGAGGTCGAGCCGGTCATCCATTTCATCATCATGACCGACATCGTGTGATATCTTAGGTTCCTCAGTTTTTGCATCATCGTTGTTGGCTGCGCGGTCGAGATTGGCTAGTCCGAGGTTGAATTGGGGCAAGGCTTGTCTATAGGAACGATTAGGAAAAGGGGGCAAACAGAAGTGAATATAATAATGTAAAAAATAAATATTACGATGTTTAGCAAAGTTATTTCAAATTGTTATATTTGTCGTGTTATAGGCATTAACATTGAATTAGTTGATATCTAAATATTTAGAATACCTGGGATATTTGAATAAAACGTAAATTTTCCAAATGATAACGTGTTGATATTCAAATCAAAAGTTCATGGATATAGACATGGGAACATATCGAGCAGAGAAATATAGACACGACATAGTTATGATCAACTGGAGAGAGATTGACAGGTTTAATCATTCCTATTCAGTAAATGTGAAAAAACACTTGACACCATTCAAAAAAATTTTGCTGACGTATATAATATATAACCAAATATATACATGATCTTAATGTGTGTCTAACCGCGGAAAATCCCTCTACAAAATTCGGCATATTCAAACTCGGACGAGGCCTTTTAGACAATATTCCAACTGGCGGAGCGTAGATCCATCCATTGAGGGGGTCTCTTGTGTCATGGATGGGGCGGCCCCGGTCACACTGGAAGGATTAATAGGGTGCGGGAGAGATTGTTGACATCTTCCTTTTCAAGCCCCCCCCCCTCGCCTTCTTTCCCATCCTTCTTTCCCTTCTATCTGTCACCTTTTAAATGAGGGGGTGGTTGTCCTTGGTTAGCTACACCTCTGCCAATAATTAGATCTCAAGATGTATTGACAAATCTAAGATGTATAACATCAAACTCATTGCATACCTCCTTTCATCCTATGCCCCCAAGGTGGGCGTCTCCCTGTAAATCGGAAATCCATACATCTTCTATTTTCAACATATTTTCACGTACGAGCTCTGAACACGCAAGAAGTGTTTTTATCTCTTTTTTTAACTTTTGCAAAAAAAATGCAACGTTTCCTTTATCAATCGAATGAGTATTGCACAATTATCAAAGATATGAAATGAAAATATATCAACACCCCAAATTGTGAAAATCGGTGACAATATATTGTTTTTTTCCTCTAGAATGAAACCTAATCACTAACACAGGTCCTATGGAGGAGGAAGGGAATTAGCCATCCAACCATACGAAATTTGCCTTTCAAAAAGTAAATATCAGGTTATCTCTATCTTCTGATCTTTCACACGTATTTCATTCACTTGATCCAGGGTGCAGTCCGGCAGCGTTTTTTTACGGTTCGTAAAAGAAATCATATCTAAATCATTATGTTCTTTTGTTTACCTTTGAAATAAATCTCTGGAAAATGAAAATGTTAAGTTTCCTGATTAGATTTATTTCGTTCACCATTTTTACAACAAAAAATATTCCCCTCCCCCATTAAAAAGGAAGAAAATATATAAAGAAATAAAAGTATAGTCCGCGTATTGGTTAAAGATGCATTTACCTCTTTTCTTTCCCTGAAAATGATAATCGTTGCGTCAAATTATATAAAAAATGAGTCCCTACTTTAAAGGCATCGTTTAACAATGATAAATCTGAGATGCATGGCCCTACGTGTTATCAGTGTATGTGATGTGGTGTAATATTGAAGCCCTAAAAAAATTGCGCTTCAAAATGATCGTGAAGTGCCTCAAAAAAGTAAAAATCTTTGAGTGACCGGTTTTACCATACTCATTTTCCCCAATAGACTGTAGTGTTATAAAAACTGTTAGGAAAACGAAAAAAGAAATTTCGATTTCCAATCATAAATATCTTGATAATCAGACAGGCGATCCGCTTGTAAAAGTCATGGGATTCCTGACAGACCTAAAGGTTTATAATTATGATTGCAGCATGAGCTAAATCCAGGATTTTTTAAAGAATCTGAGGCAATGTTACCGAGTCACTTTAAGGATATAATCATGTTTCTTGAACATTCTGCAAGACATACTGAACAAATAAACAAAACTCCGACGTATCTAGAACGTGGATTTACTTCTGTGGCTGGTCACAGTCTGGAGGGATGTTAAAAGAAAAACAAACCGTTCGCCAGCCAGTTTGAGTTGTTTTTATCCAACAGAATACATTCATAACAGAAACGCTTGGGTTTATATCGGTAATTGAAAACATGTTTCCCTGTTTCCCTTGACTTGATTTCGAGTTCAGATGTCTTGTTTAAAAATAAAAACTTATAACTGTCTCAGTGGCGTATTTAAAGGGGTGGAGGGGGCATGTGCCCCAGGCGGCACTTAAAATGGGTGCAAAAATGCAAAAGAGAAAAGGTGGAAGGGGAGAAAGGAGAATATTATAGTCCTTAAAGGGAAATCCAACCCAAATAGACAATTACTCTAAAAGAAAGCAGAAACATCAGAGAAGCAAACTGATGATAGTTTCAATTAAATCTGACTAAATATAAGAAAGTTATGATTTGTTGAAAGTTGTAATCACTATACGTAGCGGCACTTCAAATTGGCTGAAGCGGTAATTTCAATGTGATGTAGTGCCGGACTACTTTCCCATCTGTTCCAACATACAAAGTTACTCAAATTTAAATATTTCAAAAAACATGGCTCAGGAGGGTCTATTCTTTTTAGAGGACCTATAGTAATATAAGCTATCTATAATATATTTTGAGCAGTGCCCCAAGGGAGAAGGAACTTACAAGAAAAAATAAATTCATCATATTTTGTACACGGCTAATGGGAGAGTAGTCCTCGTCCTATGTCACAATCCACTGACCAAACTACCAATTTGAGATTCGCATAGACTTAGTGATCTCTTATTTCAAACATTCATAACTTCCTTTCTATTGATCCGTTTCATTTCAAACTTTTGCTATTCTGTTTCTGCTTTTATTCAAATCAACTTAATACAATGGTTGGATTGCCCTTTAAGTATTGTATACATGTACGCCCCAATCCAGGCTAAATTACTTAAAGAATAGTGTTTTGAAGTTTCAAAATCCAACAATACTTCGAAAACTCGATCACTTTCATCCTTGGCATTATGTTTCATCAAGATCTCATTATTTCGCGCCTCTGACTTTGTTTGGTTATATAGCGTCCTAAATTCCATCATCGGCGTTCTCTCTGATGTGGAAATTGAATTTTCCAACAAATTGTACAACAAAAGTAAAATGCACAAGGGAGTGCGTTTTGAAAGGTCAAAATGCGATATGCCCCCTATTTATCCAACTTTGGCTACCGATTCCAGGTTTAGTACTTTAACAACAAAACATCAATTAATGTAGTAACTTTCCAGTGAAAAGTAGGCATTGATCTGGTTTGAGTTTTGAGTTGATAAGTTTGGACAGGGTATGCATCGGGGCGCATTTTCCCAGGCACCATAGTCCATAGATACGGCCTTGTGCAGCATATTTTTCTGTAAAGCGTAAAATATAATGACCTACTGTTCGTTCATATTTTTTACCAAATTGGAACCAGAATCTGGGTCATACTGATTCTTTAAACATGTTAGAGCCGGATGTGATGTCAAGACTAGACAGAGATGGTGTATTGGGGACCCGTTTTACCAGACAAGAACATATTTACTGTTTGAAGAATGTGATTATTTTATTCAAAAGAAACCCTGACAAAAAAGACGAATTTCGTAGTCGTTATAAAACAACTATCGTTTGTTCAAGCTAGAAAACCAGTCGCCATAAGTGAGACGCTTTGCTTATATCAATTTGAAGGTAATGAACAATGGAGCGTCGAAAGGCTAAACGGTGAAGTTTATGTTTTGAATTCTCGGATATATCAACAAGGATCAAATATTTTCCAATAATATGTTTTTCGCATGCCCGTATTTTATAGCAATTCCATGTTTACCGTAGATTCTTTTAATCATCAATCAGCGATAAACATGATAAATATTATGCATCCCTGCCCCGCGGCACTGTTAATCTGTTAATGAAAACTATCTCACAGTTTAAATGTTTTCGAGCCTCAAATTTGCTGCTCTATTTTCAAGTTGATTAATATGTCCTATAGCAGGGGAAATCAATGCAACTCTATACAATCAGATTATAATTTCCGTCATGGCCGAAATAGAAACTATATCATTTTATCATACTGATAACTTTTGTTATTAACTGTATTTCCCCTACTTTGATTGGGTATTGTTTTCACTATATAATGCCCATTGCCGACTTTGTTGCCCACAAAATTGAAATTTTCCTCACCTCTTTCCATTAAAGGATTGTGATTATATGATTTGTTATTGGTAGTTATAAGGTTTATATCTTCTCAAAACTTTATTGATCAATCTATAAAGTCCTAGAGCTTGAGTTAATAAAGTTGGTTGTGATTGGTTGGTTGTGATGGTTATTTTACCTGACTGCTAAGAAAGCATAAATGCTTGTAAGTAAGCGGACGACGGCTTTAGGTCCTCTCCGAGGGACCTGGTAGTGAGGATTAATGCCTTACCAAAGGGCACTAGCTCATCGGCTTGGTTTCGAACCCGGGTCAACGGATTACGAGACCACTGCTCTACCAACTGAGCTATAGTTCTGAGAAGATATAAACTTTATCTATCGAGATCTAGAGTAATATATTTTCAAAATCATTTCATAAAAAGAGGTACGAAAAACATGTTTTCCAACCGTATGGGCAACAGTGTTGTCTCATCGTATTTTCACAATTTGTATCCAAAGTCGAAAATAAAAAGGATTATACTGACCCGTCATCAACGACCACGGCCTTGTCCAATCTGCCAGCGTCGTCGTTATTCCGAATCGACCACGAGCATAAAAGAACGCAGTAACCCATCGTGCAGACGATGATGGCGAGTTTCAGGATAGTCCCCCATCGGGGCAACTGCCGCGACATAGTCATAGGCATCACTGTCGCCTCCGATGACCTCCCCGACAAAGGCTAGCAGATGTTGCGTTTGTGGTCATAGCGCAGGAGCCAGTGACTAGCTTGGGAACATGCACTAGTTCACATGTTAACGTGCGCATGCTGGCAACTACACTGAAGTTCTGGCGTGTATAGTGGCGTTCCCGTAGTATGTGGTATTAAAAGAGACCACTGGGAATTTTTGAAAGTTTTTAGCGCCTGCAAAGTCTTCTTTGTCTCTTTTTTTCTTCAAACGACGTATTCCATCACGCTCTCTCTTCTTGCACGCATCGTTCAAATGAGAACGTTTGTCATTGACGTGCATTCGAAACCTCGCATTCGAACGCGACAAAAAATATTCATGTACAATACCTCAGCGTACGTGTACCTGTAGTTTCTTTCCGCATGGGTACCAAGACATTTGTAGAAAATAAAGTATGACAATTGTTGGACTGTTTCAGTGCCTAGTAAGTCCATCTCGTCTTTTTCATTCTAACTCTTACTTCAAGGTGTTGCTCCTCGCAATTCTCCTTGGAATTGAGAAAAAATAATTAAGTACTTGTACCCGAAGTATCAAGTAAAAACACTGTAATATAATAATCTTTGATATAGTGACACATAATACAGGATTACACGAATTCATTTATTTTATACAGGGTGGCACATATCACCAATTTGGCGGTCTTCAATCACAAACTTTATGAGAAGTTCTTTCCAGATAGTGCAAACACTTGGTTGGCCGAGGAAAACTTATTATATCTGAGCTGACATATTAAGATTTCCTTGTCATATTCAGTCTAAACAATCTCGAAAGTTTTGTTCAATCATTAAGAATTGTCATATGTCGTAGTCAGAGTCTCGAGTGTCATGGGTATAGAGATAAAAGGTTGGATTGGGGCAGACGACATAACTGCTAGTCGATATATACAGATCTGGCGAGATGTTATGAGCAATCTGCTAAATAAATTAGCTGTATCTGAGCTGACATACCAGGGGGTGTTTCACAAAGACTAAGATCGACTTTAAGTTGGACTTAAGTATAACAGGCCGTTCATGCCACTGTTTGCTCTTACCATTTACTGGCATTTGTCTTTCAAGGGACGTACAAATCGTGGTCTCAAATCTACAGAGTTTACATTTTTTGATAGTTCATTATTGAAGGAAAAAATATTATCTAAAGATTATAATTTAGAGACCGATTGGGATAGCAACCAATGGCATGAACGGCCTGTTATACTTAAGTCCAACTTAAAGTCGATCTTAGTCTTTGTGAAACATCCCCAGGCTTTCCACGTCAGAATCAGTCAAAACACTTTTCGTAAGTTTCTTTCAAATCATGAAGAAATTCCACATTTTGTGCTCGGAGTATCGAGTGTCGAGATTGATGCAGACGACTTTGATTTATATGTGGTGGGACTGTAAACATTTTCTTGGCCAACAACAAATTGATTGAACTTAGGGGGGCATACCACAACTTAGCTCTCCTACACCATGGACCTACTAAGAAAAACGCATGTTTGTTCAAATCATGAAGAAATTTCACAATTGTAATCGGAGTCTTGAGAGTCGAGATGACGTGTTCAAATTAGATGCAGGCGACAAAATCGACGTTCAATTTAAATCCGGAACCTATAAACGCTTGCTTGGCCGACAACATATTGATTAATTATAGGCTAATATGCTTAGCTTTATTTGTCAGACTAATTTAAAACAATCCTCACATGTTTAAATTATGAAGAAATTTGATGTCTAGTACTCGGATTTTCGAGTGTCGAGATGACGTGTTGGCTTGATACAGCGACATTGACATAACTGATGCGGTTCGATCTAGATCTGGCCTTGAACTTGCAAACACTTACTTGGCCGACAACAAAATGATTGAACACGGGCGGGCATACCTAGGTTTCCTTCTTGCAGCCAGTTAAAACCGGTATCGTAAGTTTGGATTAACTTAAAAAAACACAATAATATTTCATACTCGGTGTCTCCTTTCAAACCACGCCGAGATGACGTATTGCATAGAAGATGACGAAACAGCAGCGATTCCACTGCGATCTGGCGGGAACTTGTTAGCACTCACTTGGCCGATAACAAATAAGTTGCCAGCCGGTTATTCACCTAAACAGTTGAGGTCGATCGTCTAACAGGAACTTGATGACACTAGCCTTCTTGACCGACTACAAATTGCTGGAATCTGGGCTGGCATATGATGCTTTAAAGGGGAAGTCCATCCTGATACTAAGTTGGTTTTATATAATAGAAACAGAATAATGAGAGGAACAGGGCAGTGAGATTTTGAGCAAAATCCGATTGAAAGTAAGAAATTAATGCACTTTTAAAGTTGTCACCAGTGAAACGCAAATTGGCAACATTGTGACGTATCTTGCGAGCTCCTCTCATTTTTGCCCTGTACAGAAATTTCATAAACTTTCATTTTCTTAGTTATTGATGACGGAATACATTTATTTCATAAATGTATTGTATAGAAACATATAATTACATTAGTAAGTTTTAGGGTCCATGTATGATTGCAAATTTTCTTTATGGAAAATAGACATTTCTGATTTGTTTAGTACAGAGCAAATGGAGGGAACCTCGTATTTAAAAGATAATTCTCAGAGTTGCCAATTTGTGATTGATTGATCGCAACTTCAAAAAAGCATAACTTTCTTACTTTTAATCGGATTTTGCTCAAATTTCCAGTGACATGTTCCCCATCTTTTCTGCTTCTAAAAAAACCAACGTGATACCAGGGTGGACTTCACCTTTAATTCATTATTAGGGCCAGTCACACATCTCCTCGCATGTTTCGTTCAAATCATGAAGAATTCTCACATTTTGTTTCCGGAGTTCTGAGTGGAATCGTGACGAGCTAATGCGTTCAATAAAGGCAGACGACATTCACTGCCGTTCGATATAAATTGGAGAAAACCTTATGATGCGTGCAAACAGCCAAACACTTGCTTGGCCTACAACATATTCAGTTCATGTGAGCTGACCTTCTTGTTCTTCTCAGAGTACAACCACAATCCTTGATACTTCTTCCATCTGTTGTGAACTGGGTTACGGACTACGGGAGGGGAAATCAGTGCGCAAGGAGGGGCACCTTCCTTCCTCTGGGTATAAAATGATTTTACCGGTCTAAATGGGCGACCCTGGACTCGCCTGCCCCTCGAGTGGCGCGAGAGAGGTACAAGGTCGTTAGTCTATCCCCAGCGGTTAATTCCAAGCAAATGTTTGCCTCGTTAACAGGAAACTTGAGACGATGAGGTCAAGACCAATCTTAAAGGTACACTAAACTCGAAATGAATGTGAAGTGAGCATGGGAATGGCCCACTTCCTCGCCAACATGTAACATAATGCTATACAGCAACTATAATATTACTATTTTCTTAGAAAACTTGAAACATGTACAGTGTGATTGGCTTTGGGTCATTGACCCATGGACCAACTTGAAGGTGGTAGTAATTATTCTGGAAAGTGCTTTCATATACAAAGGAAAACTGTCGTCGTTATTTATTATCTTTTCTTTATCATCATCATCATCATCCTCATTTAACATTCTGTTGTGGTCGAGTGGATACGTCACCGGACTGTCGATCACAAGGTCCGCGGTTCGAGTCCCGCCGCGGCACTAATGTCCTTTGGCAAGACATTGATCTACATTTGCCACACTCAACCCAGGTGAGGTAAATGGGTACCTGGTAGGATTATTCCTTGAAATGCACTGTGCGCTGTTAACGGCTGCCGCTACAAAATGAATCGGAAGTGTAACTGATTGCAAACAGATGGCAAATGAAGATAAACACCTTTACCCTTTTATTTCTTAGAAAGGAAAAATGAAAATGAAAGAAATTTGACAACATTTATTCCACTAACACATCAAACGATATAGCTGTTCTCTCTACTCGCATGCTATTCGATTCATTTCATTTCTATTTGGAAATACATGTAAAACACAGCCTCTCGGCTCATTTGACCTGATGAGATCAGCCGAGAGAACTATGGATTACCGACCTATATGAGGGTTGTGGGTGCTATAGTAGGGCGGGGGGGGGGGCAGGACTAGTTTGCTTTTGTACCATGAATCAAATTATCGATGTACAATAGAAACTATAAAATAACGAGTGAAAATAAAAATCATAACACCGCAAGCCCCTAGCTACTCTCTCTCCATCAACTTTCCCTCCCCTCCTTCTCCTCCCTCCCCTCTCCCTCCCCTCTCTCTCTCTCTCTCTCTCTCTCTCTCTCCTTGTAGGCCATTTTAGACAATGTCTATGAATACAAATGTTTTTTTTCCCAGAAAAGGTAGTAGATAATATATCACCACAATCTATTGCCATCTCCAAATCTCTTCTACTCGTGTATCTTTTTAACTCGTGTCTCCAATCTCACGTTTTCACTTTCTCCTATCCTACTCAACTATCAAAGATCAACGAATTCTTTGTTAGCTGTCCAAATGGCAGGGCTTGAACCCAAATTATTGAACATGTGCGTTGACGACAATTCCATTTAAGCAGTCTCTTAAGTAGACCCAGAGGAGCTGCGCTTGTAACCTTGGACCTTCATTGTATATCTTGAACTTACAGCTCCTTTTGAACATGCATTATAGGTTATACTTTCAAGTTAACTTGGGTGTTCTAAAATTAGATGAGACGTCAATTTGATTCCAAGTAGTGTAATAGCAAGTGTATAATAGTGGTCGTAATAATAATAATAATAATAATAATGAAAATAATAATAATAATAATAATAATAATAATAATAATAATAATAATAATAATAATAATAATAATGATAATAATAATAATAATGTTAAAACAAATAATAATAACAATTTCAATAATAGTTAGATCAGTTTATATATTTGTGATGGAAACAGAACTCCTAACAATACTACTTTACGGACACACAATAAACAAACTATCAAAAACTCCTGAAAACAAGTACGTCTTCATCAAAACTTTAAAGACAGCAATAGATGAGGATTTTTTATGTCTATTGGTAGGTTATTCCAAAGCATTGGAGCGGCGCAATTCAAATTGATAGTAATAGTAATAGAAATAGCATAAGTGATAGAAATATAAATAGCAATAGTAGTAGTAATGGTAATAATAAGGGTAAGGGTAATGGTAATGGTAATGGTAATATATAGTAATAGTAGTAGTAATATCAATTTGCAATGTTACCTCGGTTCCACCTAGTCGCTTTACTGAAGGCGCTGAAGATTCGAGGAATTAATCAAATGTTTGTGCTATAATGCTGAATTGCTCGAGCCGTGACGGTTAGAGAATACTTTTATCATCGTCTTTGGACCACATATGCAGCTGGGTATATTTATAATTTGAAGAGTAGGCCTAATCAGTGACGGATACAACATTCTCCGTTTTGTGTACAAAATTACCTTTTCTAACGATGCAACCTTACGTGTTTGGGACTTACAAGATACATACAAACAAACAGGCGGAAATAATCTTGTCAGTTTGGACAGCCTTACAATCCAACAACAACCAACTAATATCATTATATTTGTCTTAACATGTGAGATTAAGTGATAATATTGGCACCCTCAAAAACAAGAATACAAAGCAGCGCGGAGGGCGTTAATTTCCTACACGATATGTAAATATGTTTGCCTAAATCTTTCCAAAATTCTTTCCAAGGTAAAAAGGATATAACTACCATATTTAAAAAAAATTAAACAAAATCTTTTAACATGTCGACGAGGGCGCCAGACTGTTTCCTGTTGTATTCAGTATGAACTTAACCAAACATCAGACTACATAGACCTTCAACTTATCAATCTATCCAATCAAATCAATCAATCTGTGCGTCACCTAAAGTGAGAAATGTCAAAGTTATATTACGTTATGAGATCATGATTACTTTGAAAATTACGAAAGGGTATTGGAATTGCCTCAGAATTGATTTGTTTAACTGTTTAAAGTTTTCGTTATCAAAGAACAATCCTTTGTCATGGGACGTTTCTATTTTATGATATTTTCCAAACTGGCATTTAAATACATTGAGTTATCTCACAAATTATGTTTCACCTTCACCAGAACTCAAAATTGTTCTTTAAAGGTATAGACCAGTTTTGGAAACGCCCCCCTCTCAAAAAATGAAATGGAAACTCTTATTACCAATCATTTGAAAGAATATCTTTTGACTAATACGTGATGATACAAATTTTGCCGGGAAACCGCCTACTAATTGATATATTTGGTAAATTATCATATCGATCTGGACTGGATAGATATCGCGATCGCGTATATAGTCCCATATACATCTTTCTGTGTACAGTGCTTGTAACTTTACCAAGACTGGGCCAAATTTCTTATCATTTTGATGATTCCAGAACCTTGCAGTACACACCAATACTTATATGCTAGATGATCAACCTTTTCTGATCGATTGCACAACGTTTCTTTCACAATGCAATCGCATGACCAGAACTGGTCTATACCTTTAAATTATGTTTAAGGATAGGTTTACGGTGAGATTTAAGGTTAGGTACAGTGTTTGGTCCATGGTTGAGGTTAAGTATTCGGCTAGGAAATAGAGCGCGGAGTAATATTGTTGCCGAAGCATGAGTCTTAGAACTTTATTGGGGTCACGGTTGTGTAAGGATATGAGTCTTGGTGGTCGTTGTCTGGATAAAGTAGGCCTAATATTTACATGCTGAGATAAGTTTGTCATGAAATCAAAGTAATTATGCTCGAGACAGCTAAATATATTTTGTTCGTTATCATTTTCTACTACACTTTGGTCTATTTGGTCCATTAAGTGGTCCCCTCGAAAGCAGATTGGTGAGATAAGTTTGATAATCTTACACTCGTAAGAAACGATAATCATAAATAAACAACAATTAGCATGATTAGGGAATAAGGATGTCAGGAGTAGCATAACAAAGGCAAAAATCAAGTCAAACGCACAATGAAGGTCTTGACATCAACAATATCTATCGCTTTCCTCTGCTTCGTGCTCGAAAAGGGTAATGTCATTTTGGTTTATATTTATTATTTTATAGATATTTGGTGTATTTAATTCCTCGCTTTAAAGATTTTCATCACTTTTAAAAATGTTCCTATCTTGGAAACGAACATCAGCGTTTTAAGTTTGCGTAAGGAATTATCCATGTACGTTTTGAAATCAATCGCCTAGTCTGGTTAATCGTTGTTGTTTTTATGAACGGTTCTCCATTAACATGTTTCATATCGGATGGCACTAAAAATTACTGAATCTATAATTTGATACATTAATGAATGGGATCGCGAGCTCAATTTTGTCAGAGGGCTAATTTCTTTTGCCCTAATCTAAATTTTCCGGCTTTTAAGTTTTACGAGCGAGCGAAGCGAGTGAGCCAATGGACCTACAGTCGTTTTAATGTGATTTCGTCCTTGCATTAGTATTGAATACAATTATGATATGATGTTTAAATAACAGAAATTTAAGCTTCAATGCGGAAGTCATGAAATTGATTTATGTGTACGAGGTGAATTTGTATAACTGCCATACTTATTTGAGCAAGCTTTTACAATCATGATGTAAATCAACAAAACCCAATTCTTGGTGTTTGATCACTTTACTTGATCCGACATTCTTTTTATTTATTTGTTATTTTTTTGTAATTATTACTATAGTTATTTATTTATTTTTTATTTTATTTACCCATTTATTATTATCAATATTTTTATTATTATTATTATTATTATTATTATTATTTATTTTTTTGAATTTTTTTTTTGGGGGGGAGGCGGGCTTTTTTCGGCGGCCAAACTAGAATTAATAAATTGCAACAACTACAGATTTAAACAACACCACAATTTGCATGATTGGCATTGGGGAGAAAGACCTTTTAGTTTTAGTATTTCCCAAGGCTCACCGCCACTATTGCTCAAGATTACTGCCTACCAAATGAAACGTGTTTAAAGTTATGTTGATATCATTATCCGGTTTAATTTCCCCCATTTATACGTTATTAATCTTATTCTTCCACTTCTTTTTTTATATTCCCTTTTTCATTTTCATTTATTCTATCTTCTAATTTCTTCTAATGTGCATTATTACCTTCATTTCACTATCTTTCATTATCTATCTTAAAACAATTTATAGTATTGTCATTGGAGGACGAAGCGAGGTAGCGCCACGTGCTATAGACTCCCCACCCCCATGATTTCTAAAAGGTCCGATGGGATCTGAAATTATTATCCCATATTCAGGGTGCAAGGTGCCCGGAAATTCTTACTTTCGGGCAATGAGGTGTCCGAATATGTTGTTCTTATATCTTATATAGTGCATTTTGATGACGGCATCAAATATTTGTCACAATAAAGTGTCTGTTTTGCTCGCTCGAATTTTTTTAAAGCGGACAGCCGACATTCGGGCAAGAGGCGTTAGCACCACTTAGCGAAAATGGGCCCGTACGCCTACGAGTGTAATATATGCAGCAAAACCAACAATATACGCTGTTTTAGATAGATTTGAAATCATATTATGAACTTTGCAACTAGATATTGATATCTTGCTTCCAGATACCATCTATTGACCTTTACTATCAGAACTGAAGCATTTATTTGTTTCTTGTGATAATTACCTTCTTATGTCCACACTGCGATGCTCAAGATGTATTCAATATTAATCCTAATGTAGTAACGCACTTTATCGGGCGGAGCTTGGCAACGCCCTTATGAAGCGATGTGAGAGAGAAAAAATGAAAAGAGAGAGAGAGAGAGAAAGAGATGGAAAGAAAAAGAGAGAGAGAGGGAGAGAGAGAGAAAGAGAGTGATAGAGAGAGAAAGAGAAAGGGGTGTTGTTAAGGGAGCAATTAAAAGAGGGGAAATCAACATTACCTTTTGGACGATTACAAATTTCAGAATATATCACTTTATCATTTCAGGCAAACTTTTTTTTTTTAAAGAAATAAATAAAGCAGAGTAGGACAAATAAGCATGGCACATATACGGAATGCACTTCACTTTACTAGTTAAAAAATTATCTTATGTATAATCGTATGATAATGTGTTATGTCTATGCATTATTCTACGTTATGATAATTATAACAATGTATCATGTTATTCTACATAACGTCATTTAAAAAAACACAATACAATTATTTAATTGTTGTAGGAGTGACTCAGAAAACTTAGGTATATCTTGAAACCCCTTTCCCACTTAAAATCCCAACAGGCCAGGCAGCAGAAATATGCTACGGCGACCTCGGCTGCTTTGCAGATGCGGGTTGCCATGGCAACGTCTTCCCGCCGGAATCCCCCGAGTTCATCAACACGCGTTTCTATCTCTACACACGTCGAACCTGGAACTTTTCTCAGGAGCTGATTCGAGATGACGTCGACCGACTCCGAGCATCGAACTTCGACCCGAAGGTGCCGACGATGTTCTCGATCCACGGCTGGAACTCGAATGGGTTCACGGGCGGAGAGAGGGATAGGAAGAACGGGTTCCTTGAAAATGTGAGAATTTTTTTTTTTTTTTTTTTTTTGGGGGGGGGCATGTTTGGGGGAGGGATAAAATTAATTAATTTAAAGAGTACTTGAAAGAGACATGAAATGAAGAAAGAGAGTCAGATAATATATTATCGGTATTTTCGTTATCATCATCTTCTTCTTTTTTATTCTTCTTTTCATCCTCCTCCTCTTCCTCTTCTTTTCCTTCTTCTTTTCCTCCTCTTCTTCTTTTTCTTCTTTTCCTTCTTAATTATCATCATCGTCAATGTCGTCATCGTTATCCTTATTATCGCACATATCCACACCGAATGAAAGATATACGACCAGTATAATACAAAAAAAAAATATAACCGTCACCTCTACCACCACAACTCAATCACTACCACCACCACCACCACAACCACCACCACCACCATCAACATCATTATCATCACTCATTCCTTCATTGTCTTTACAATAATAGCACCAGAGTCTCCCTCATCACTATTCGTCATCAGCGTGATCGTCATCATCGTCGACATATTAATAGTTGTTATTGGCATTATCATCATCGTCATCATCATCATCATCATCATCATCATCATCATCATTACCACCATCAATACAATCAACATCATCTTCACTAGACGCCGCAGCGTTAAATGGGCCATAACATACCAGGCCAACGTATCCTTCTCAACTCAAAATTTACCCCATTCAGGCGAACGTCAATGCCACTGGCGAAAGGGTGCCACCACCATCACTACCACCCTAATCATAATCATAATTATCATCATCAACATTATCATCATCGTCGTCGTCATGTTCATTAATTTCGTCCTAATCGTAATCGCCATTATCCGCATCGTCGACGCCGTCGTATCGCAATAATTATTATTGTCATCATCGTCGTCGTCTTAATTATGAAAACCGTGATGATACTCATAATTTTCACCACCATCAATATCATCATCATCTCCATCATCATCATCACCACCACATCCACCACCATCAGATATCAAGGCAGAGTTGATCTGTAGGCTTGAAATTCGCACCGTATTTTTTTGCTCAATTTCTTGAGAAAAAGATTCATAGGTTCACTTTGTTTGTCTTTTGACTCAACTTCATCCCGAACAGGCGAACGTCAATGTCATCACCGTGGACTGGTGGAGGGGTGCAAGCGGGATCGTTTACCCCAAACAGCACCAGAACACTCGGGTGGTGGGGCGCGAGGTTGCCCTCTTCGCTCGCTTCCTGAACCTGGAGACGGGAATGTACTTCAAGGATGTTCATTTGGTGGGCCACAGTCTCGGGGCACACACGGCTGGCTATGCTGGCGCATATCAAAAAGGCTTTGGCAGAATAACAGGTCAGGAGAATATAAAGTGTGTTTTGCCCGTTGGCGTTCAACACGAAGCGTCATGTCGAATGCGTTATTACCTGCGCTAATTATCATTAATTATTTACTAATTAATAATTATATAAATCAAGCCTGATGAGGCAATTAGTGTAAATGCCATGATGTCAGATCAAAGCTTGCAGTGTTCATTGTGTATTTACTCTTTGCACGACATCAATCTCGCAGAAATGGCGCTTCAAAGTCCTCGTCAGTCACCGACGCAGCCCTCTACGTCAGGAAAATGACGCCTCGTCGATTGCAAAAGACATTATAGGCACACGTACTTAATAATCATTGTAACATTGAACCAAGGACCTAGGGGTAGTCGTCCTAGAGGGTGGTTGCCCTAGGGGGTAGTTGTCCTAGGGGGTAGTTGTCCTAGAGGGTGGTTATCCTAGGGGTGGTTATCCGGAGGGTGGTTGTCCAGGGGGTAGGTGTCCTAGAACCGTTTTGTTTATCAATCATCTATTCTCCTTTGTGACCTTAGGTTCCGATCCTGCGGGCCCGTTTTTCCGTGATGACGAGCCGGAATGTCGTCTCGATCCCACTGACGCCCTCTTCGTTGACGTCATTCATGGCGATGGTAACGACAACATCGGTCTGGGAACATCACTCCCGGTAGGGTTATTATAAATGTTTACAATAAAATTGGAAGAGTTCATATGCAAAGGCGTAGCTAGGCGGACAATAGAGTACTTCCCTTCCCCCAATTTTTTTTGAATGGCAAAATTAAAGGGCAAAGAAAGGAAGGGGAAAGGCAACATGAAAACATTGCTTTTTAGTGGACCCCTCTGTTTCCAATATGCACTCCTTAATTTTTGTAATTGATTATAATTGATTTGTAATGTTTTGTTGGAAACAGAAATAAAATTGAAATTGAAAAGAGGTAATTCATGCTGCACTCTCCCCTCTCCCCTCTCTAGCTAAGCCTTGTTCTCTCGTATAATTTTTATCCATCTAATATTCCCGCCCCGTACTTTCATGATGCAAGTGCCCCTACAATAAGTGGACCTATGATACGCCACTGTTGATATGCCTATTACATTGTCGAATGGATGAGAAACAGTACTTTTTACTGGCTCGATCCCCTGCAATATGATTTTAATTGTAACAGTGTCGGGTATTAGTTATAGGGGATATCATGATAATGGGGATGTTGGGAGTCACTAGAGGGAGGAGTGGAGGTGTACTGATGTGCCGACAAGGGGGTGGGGGTTCACTACATGAAACATTTCTCATGTCTAAACCCCAGTCGAAAATATTTCAAATCTTGGTGAGGAACCCAAACTTGGTCAGAGACCCCCTTCTAGAAAATGGTCTGAAAGAGATCTAAACAAAAAAAGTGGTACATACTCAATATTAACAACTAAACATCTTAAAACTGAAATATATCATCAAGGTTTATTATATAATTCACATTGTAACTAAGGGCATTTTAATTTACCATCAAACATACAGATGGGACATCAAGATTTCTACCCGAACGGTGGCCGTCACCAACCTGCTTGTGAATACGGCAGCGACCTGGCTGGATGCAGCCACGCCTACTCCTCCCGCTACTTCGCTGAGAGCCTCCGGTCGACCACCTGCAAATTCAAGGCTTACCCGTGCCCGAGCTGGGCCGCGTACATGGGTGGGTTATGCCGGAGTTGCGGGGTCCAGGGGTGCTCCGAGATGGGGTATCATGCGGTAGACCACAAGGACCTGCGGGGACTCTTTTTCCTGGATACAAACCCTGAATCCCCATACTGCATCCCAGAGCCCTGGGACTGAGGTTCAGGCTGGCCTGACTCGATAGAAAGACATCGTACCTCCGTCACACAGACTCCAATCCGACTGACGTTTTTGATTTATGAAATGTTTTATTTCTCCAAACAGATGTAGTACAAATCAAAACAAAGTTAATACAAATTACATCATTCAGAAGTTAAAGCAGGTACAAGTCGAAATTCATGCATACATTTTCTCTTTCATCAAAAACAGTATACAGCATGACAATGTTAAAAATATACATACTTTTTTACTTTAAAAAAAAATCAAACGATGCTTTGTACATAAAATAATAATAATCTTTAAATAAAGCATAGTACTACCCCTGAAGATAGAGAAATTATTATCAAAACAAATCACACACACACACACACACACACACACACAAAAAACAGACACACAAAACAAAAGACAAAAGAATTTTGACCGTCCGGGTAATATAATTTTTGTGTTCGGTCTGTTGTCGGCCTGGTGTCGGTCTCGTGGGTGTGAATGAGGTATTGGCGATCGAACTTGTTTTTTTTTTCATTCACCTTATTGTTTAATGAACTTTCAATGGTTCAATGGTTCAATTTATTCTTTTTCTCAATCACAAGAAAAAACAATTACAATAATTTATACAGAGTAAAATCATGTGCGATTAAGGAAAAATGGAAACTACTAAAAGTTTGCAAAACTTGTAAGGCGTAATCCCCAAAGTATACACAAGACAAAAAAAAGTCAAATATATTGCAGAATAAGAACAAAACAAAACAGATCTACACTCAGTGAAGTTTTATAAGATTTTCGTTTGGACTGAAACTGGTATAGAGTACTTCGTATAAGGCCTTCATCGGTGGCATATTGGGCATCTCATAAAGGGCGAAGCCGGGAGCGGGGTACACCCCAAGTCGCATGTCTCGAGAAAACAAAGACTTTCGAAAAATCAACTCAAGAACGAAATAATTAAATACATTATCATAAGCATGTTCGAATTGCGTAGTATGTCATTGTAGGCTACAGTTCGCACATTTCCAAAGGTGATACACATGGCTTGAAATTGCCGTAGGTTGATTTCCTGCGTTAAAAGTCTTTGCGATCGTCTTAATAGATAATACTTAATAAGAAATACTACACTGTCGCCCATGACGTTGGAATAATTTTTTCTTATCTCTTTGTATCCAGTAATTGTATCAATGTGGTTTATTCTGGGTAGATAACGTTTATAACTTCTCATAACTTTATTGATCAATCTCTTTGACTATTTAGCTTGATCAATTTAAAGTTTATCTATCAATAATAAACTATAATGATCACAAGCACTTCGTAAAAGAGATAAGAAAACAAATTATTCCAACTTCATGGGCAACAGTGTATATTTTTGTGATGAGACTGCCTCCCTCATATCCCAAAGCGCTGGCGTGTCTATTGCATGGGGAGGGTGGCTGTGTTTGATTGCCCAAGTAGGCCCCTACGTTTTACCCATTTATCAATACCTGGATACCTGTACATGGTGCACATATCACGAAAATGCCCCTGTAGGTTATTCGTACTGTCAAATATCTAAAATTTAAGGGAATTGTGGATGTATATATTATGAGTTGTACGAATAGCAATATGTACAGTATGTCAACTTAAAGGTATAGACCAGTTTTGGAAACGCCCCCCTCTCAAAAAATGAAATGGAAGCTTTTAGTACCAATCATGTGAAAGAATATGTTTTGACTAATACGTGATGATACAAATTTTGCCGGGAATCCGCCTACTAATTGATATATTTCGTAAATTATCATATCGATCCGGACTGGATAGATATCGCGTAGTCCCATATACATCTTTCTGTGTACAGTGCTTGTAACTTTACCAAGACTGGGCCAAATTGCTTATCATTTTGATGATTCCAGAACCTTGCAGTACACACCAATACTTATATGCTAGATGATCAACCTTTTCTGATCGATTCCACAACGTTTCTTTCACAATGCAATCGCACGACCAGATCTGGTCAAGTCAGATTGTTGTTGTCTTGTAATGAAATGCCTTTTAGAATCGAGAATATGAAAAACAGTAATCTAAAGTTATCTCCTTCCACGAAGTGTGATTATCTTGTACAGTCAATCCTGCTTCAATGTCCACCTGTAAAGAAAGACCACTTGTCTATAAAGACCAAATTTTTCTGTTCCCTTGAATATGGTTTCTCATTGAATCCTGTACCAAAGGAACCTGTACATAAAGACCACCTGCCTATAAAGACCACTTTTCATGTTTCCCTAGAGCGGTCTTTATATACAGGTTTCACTGTATATGCATGTATCATGTTTCTTCGCTCTATGTAAAATACATCTTATGCGACCACTGTGGTATACTGGTGAAGGCTCTTGACTCTCATACGACAGGTCCGGGGTTCGATCCTTGCTGGGTGCCCACATCTTTAGACGAGGTGATTTGCACAACTCAGGTGTATTAAATGGGTACATGGGAATGATAGGGTAATAATAATTGCCTAGAAAAGCAGTATTGGTACTGATGTTATTAGCATTATTATTATCAATATTAGTCTTATTATTATCATTATTATTATTAGTAGTAGTAGCAGCAGTATTGTTGGTGTTGCTGTTGTTGTTAATATTAATATTACCGTTATTATTATTATTTTTTTAATTCTTGTCATTATTATTATTATTATTTCTACTGTTGTTATTGTTGTTATTATTGTTGTTGTTATTGTAGTTGTTATTGTTGTTGTTATTATTATAGTAAGCAATAAAAAAAACATTCCAAATGATTCTGCAGACAGACTCACTGTGCCTTGATAGAATGACGCAAGCATTAATCCTTTTCTTCTTATCTTATTAGAACAGCTGTGTTGATTAAATAATTCACACACTATACTTCACCAGGTCAAAATATTCGTGCATCAGTCCTTGCAAGGCTATTTAATTCTTATGTCATTTATATCCATAATACATTGACATGTTTAATCGGAAGAGAAGGCAGACAGAAGAGGGATTATTTTATGTTTTAGTCGAATTTTTAAGCATGGACCCTACCAAGTAAATTCATTTCGATAAAGACTGTAGTTTCGAGTTGGTACCTGGTCATGGAGTCCCTATATGTGATATTGATTTTGCTCGGTACAGTTTCAAGACGAGGTAATTATTCTTATAATACATATATAGAAAAAAATATATCGACCTTAATTATGCTTTGATGTTTATTAAATTTGTGTGTATTTCAAGAAGGTCATAGGTAGTTTTTTTTTCTTCTATAGATTGTTATACGTTGCTTCAATACGGGATATTTTAAATGTAAATAAATATATAAGTGATAAAATAACATCTGTGACTTGTATCATTTCTTCTTCTTTTGATAATGTCAATGTATCTTAACGTTGATGATTGGACTAATATTGTTGGACGCTCCCCGAAAATATTCGTGATTATCTGCGTAATTAAAGGGCATAAATTTGAAAGGGGCTTGTTATCTTTTGCCAGAATAAATTAAATTCCTTATGGTCGACTAGATAAGCTATTAATCATGAGTCATGACAGATCACATGCCTGCCAAACTGATGAGGTTGTCATCGCCCAAATACAAATTTGATCTTGGACTGCAGCCCCCTATAGCCCCCTCCTGCCTCTCACGCATGGTGAGTTTTGTACACATAATACAAACATGTAGATGAATTTGCCTGTCACGCTAAAAATGTGAAGACATAATTGTTGTTTAAAGTTACAGTATTGACACCAGAACGCCAGTCATCTTAAAATGATTTAGTAAATGTCTATAACAGGACAAAATACTGGCACAGGAGCATAAACTATCAAAAGTATACATCCACATCCGTACAGCCTACTCCGAAGAAGTTTGCTTTGACGATGTCGGATGCTTCACCGGTGTTGGCTGCCATGCTTACGGCTTCCCACCCCGTTCACCAGCCCTCATCAACACCCGGTTCTTTCTCTATACGAGACGTAATCGGTTCGATCCTCAGGAGCTCATACGGGGGGATGTCGCCGGACTTCGAGCGTCGAACTACGATCCGACAAGGAAGACGAAGATCTCGGTACACGGGTACACGGCGAATGCCTTCAGAGTTCTCGAACAGGACCAGAAAGATGCTCTCCTTGAAACAGTCAGTTCATACTTAAAGACTTATTTGATTTATATTTCAGGTTACTGAAGTGGGGTGTTGGGGTGTTGGGGGGGCTTTCCTGAATCCGTAATGTTACCTTTTTTGCAAGCCTACACAATTGTGTTACAATAGCGCCCCTTTATTCTATATGGGCCTATTTATCCGCCTACTCCGAAAAATTAACATTCACGGTAGCACCGCCCTCCCACACACACACACACATAGGAATCCCAAATCCACCATTATTCATATAATAATATTGTTCTACCATTTCAACTGTACACTTTTGATCTTATCTGAATATTGTTGTCTGAACGGCAGAATTAATCTAAATGGATTACATCCCAGTAATAAAATAAAACATGTAAAAAAGGAAATAAAGAGAAGGAAAACACTTCCGAGTTTCAACTTACTAATCAGTATTAATTTACTTGTCAAATCCTATTTGTATAGCCTTTTTCATTAAAATACGTTTTCAATCAAATAGATATATTGGCCCGAATTCACAAAGGAGGTTTAGATTTAACCCATGGTTTAAATCCTCATTTACATAACCCATGGTTTAAAATAAGCGCAAATTAAGCGTACCTTGCCTTGCGCGCGTTTAATATGGGACCTCTGACTTGTGTCGCGCTTATTTTGCGCTTATTTTAAACCATGGGTTATGTAAATGAGGGTTTAAACCATGGGTTAGATTTAAACCTCCTTTGTGAATTCCGGCCATTATGTGCTTATAGACATCGCCTTACCTAACTAAGGATCCGCTGTCTTTCTCCAGTACGATTTAAATGTCATCCTAGTCGATTGGAGCGAAGGCGCTCAGGGCTCTTACCGAGAATGCCATCAGAACACCCGGGTAGTCGGGCGAGAGATCGGGCTACTAGGTCGCTTCCTCAACCTCGAGACCGGCATGTATTACCGCGATCTCCATCTCATCGGCATGAGTCTTGGCGCGCATGTGATGGGGTATGCTGGTGAATTCTTGCCCGGAATCGCACGCATCACAGGTAAAGCATAAATCTGTCAGGCCTATAGGCTACATCTACATTAGAACGTTTTTGCAATGTAATCATATTTAATACACAAACCTTTGTTAAGTGCCTCATTAGAAATTCATATTTCATTCACCTGTTACAAATAATTGTATTTCAATTGTTTGCCCTTCGATAACGAGACAAGTTCTGCATAAATGAACACACGTGACTTGGAAGTCACACGTGGTACGTGGGACTTGTGGTACAGCGTAGACAGTCCACGATCGTGTCTTGACTGAACAATTAGTTCAATCTATATATTTTTGTTAAAATCCCATTTCCCTGTTTTTCAAACGCGATAGTCAAAACTTCAAAGAATCAACCTAAGGCAACTGCAATAGCCTTGTGCATCACTCACTATATAAAAGTGTTCGGTAATCCGGACATGATTTTTATCGGCAATCCAATAGGGTATTCAAGTTGTCCTTAAGACGATTTCTTGAAAGGCTATGCGATTTTTCTTTTTCTACACAATTGTTTGAATTTTTTTAATAGGTTTAGACCCAGCAGGTCCGAATTTCCGTGACGAGGGTTTCGACTTCCGTGATAACGGACCCGAGTGCCGTCTCGATCCTACCGACGCCATCTTTGTTGACGTCATGCATACAGATGGAAATGATGGGACAGGACTCGGTCAGATGATGCAGGTAAGTACTTCATATTCCTGGTAGTCATGTTCTAAATTTCAGCCTCCCCATCAACTCCCGTACCCTTGGGGAAACGCTCGAACATTTTGTAAGGGGTAACATTTAGATTATTGTCTAGGAAATTTTCCGGCAAGGTTGAAATATTTTGGAAATTCAGGACAATTTATGGAGCTCCCAGGAAATGTTGAATTGGGTGTGTCATAGCCTATAACCTCACTCCCAAATAACTCCTTTGCCACCCTCTCCCCTCTCTCTCTCTCTCATTTGCTCGACGCTTAATGGCGAAAAATATTGCGATAGCCAATACTAAAATCTGTCAATACCAGGAACACATTCTGAGAAAGATTTTAATTATATTCAGGACCTACAAAGATGTTCTTTTTAAAGGGCCACCTTCAAGTCTGAAACGTGAGCCTATACATACAACGATATTTATACGATTTTTATGTATATCATTATCCTTCATCGACAGCTTGGACACCAAGATTTCTACCCTAATGGTGGCCGTCGTCAGCCGGGGTGCAGGGACGTTGATTTCTGGTCAGGCTGCAGCCATCTCCGTGCTCTCACACTATTTGCAGACACTGTGCGGTCACTCTCCTGTGAGTTTACCGCGGTACCGTGCGAGAGTTGGGCGCGGTATCAGGCGGGAGCCTGCGGTGAATGCGGAACGGGCGGTTGCGCTATCATGGGTTACCGCGCGGACATGAATACCGCGGTTACGGGAACGTTTTATTTGGTGACCAACGACGAAACGCCGTATTGTATTGATTAACGTAAATTAATGGGTCTCTCTTGACTATTTTCTTGAGGGGAGGGGGGGGGGGGCACTTAATCATCATGATTTGCCTACAGTTTCGAGATTTTTGCCACAGCTGTCCACTTTTCAATTGGAAAAACTACATAATATGTTTCCTAAAATCAACTCAAGGGCAATTTCAATGCCCCACAGTCGATTCCACAGAAATCATTTTCGGATTACGTAATACCTCATTGACATGTTCGCACATTACAACAGGTGACGCACAAATCTATTGAAATTTCGTTGTTTTATTGAAAGTAGTTGCTATCGTGTTCGAATTGTAAAACAAAAATTAATGTAAAGTTTAAGTGATATGAGGGCGGACGAGAAAAGAGAGAGAGAGCGAAGAATTAGGGAAAATAGGAGGGACTGGAAGAGAGAAGGAGAGAAGAAGTTGTCCAGAAAATGTAAAATGGGAGAAGGAACGGAATGGAGGGAGAAAATAGAGAGTAAGAGAGAGAGAGGGGGGAGGGAAAGAGGGGTAGGGGTACCGTTAATGCAAAGTACACAATATGATCATACTTTTGTAAGAGCTATACAAATCCACGTCAAGTTCCACAGAAATTTTTAAAGTCACCTTTTTGCTCACTTTACCAACATAATATGCACAATGAATATCCGTCGAGCTAGATTTGAACCGGCGACCAACATTACTGAGATATCGACGGGAAGCTGACTGCTATTGCATGGCACAAATTAGATCCCCTTATACCAGTACATTTATGATGATCATTAAACGGCAACATTGTGGAATACGATCTGGGCATTTTTAAATGACCCATGGTATCAAACCATTTTAGGTATCAAACCAAGCTTCATACTAAGAAGGAAAACAAATGTTATCTTGTGAAAATGTCCGTCTTTTTTCATACTGTCTACTTTGAATCAAAAATGTGTTTTGCTTTTCTTTTCCTAAAGGTAAAACAACACATGTCTAAAGAACTTTGTTTAACGCCACAAAATGCTTACTGCATACATGATTAGTATATAATAATGGAAATAAAGTTTGAAAAATGAAAAAAATTATGGCAAATTGTGTCGTGAAAGCTGTTGACGACCACGTATGTGGATAAAATTAAATAAACACTTAGCAGCAATGGCAAAAACCCAAACAAACAGATGAACAAAACAAAAAATCTAATTCCCATCCGTCGAGCCGGATTTGAACCAGCGACCTAAGAATATCGGTGCTTTTTACATCTACAGTCCTCCGCTCTACCAACTGAGCTATCGACGGGAAGCTGATTGTGATGGCACAAGATACATCATCTTTATCATATGGTAACATAACAAGAAAGTCATGAAATGGTGACACTAGTATGACCCAGAGCCATCTATAACACAGAGTTTGACCAACTTGGTTTCACTGGGTAACAACATGGCGTACATTCTTTTGTTTTGTGCTTGCCCAACAAAGCAGTAATCGCCATATTGTGTCCAACTCGAACCGGGTTGGCCAAACTCTCCTAATCAATGGCACTGGTATGACCTATAGTAGACTGCGAATGGTTCCTTTATTACTTTTGCATTGTTTCGGTGATAACTATGCCGCGGGTTTTGCATTCGAACATAATTGATTGTTGGTAAATTGCTGAACTGAAGTTCTAGGATGACTTACATATTCCACTTACGTGTCGCCGATAACTCAATGTGTTAGGAAATTGTGTATATGCATGCTGGAATAAAGATAAATATAATTATTATAGGTATTAACATATAAAACATAATACACACTATATACCTGACTTGGCATAAACCAACGTGAGAATACATACATGCTATGTAAAAAGAAAAAACGCCGGTCCACTAAGCTAAGCCACATGCAAGGTGAAAGAACAATGGAAAAGGGAATTCATGAATATTGACATTTTACGTGTGTCTCTTATTAACAAAATATCGTTTTAGATTAAGCAAATGTAAACTTTCAATCAAAATTTGTCTTGCTTTTTCCCCACAAGAACATTAATTTTCATTCTATGGGGAAAAAATAACACATTAAAAATGAGCACTGCTCATATACAGCTTCCAAGTACTATGTCCTTTACAACACAATTAGTACAGAAAATAAGCTTTGCAATAACAAATATTACGACAAGATGTCACGGGAAAGCTGATTGGCGACCACTTGTGCGACGAAAATTAAATGCACAGCAACAAAAATGTTTGCTTATCCGTCGATCTGGATTCGAACCAGCGACCTAAGGATGTCAGTGCCTTGAACCTCTACAGTCCTCCGCTCTACCAACTGAGCTATTGACGGCCATATGAAAGATCCCAGTTAAAATTGAAATTGATTAAAAGTCAATTTTGAGAGGTCGAGGGTCAAGAAAATAATTGTCTGTTCAAATTTGTAAGTGAAAATAAAAGTGGAAAAACTTTGCCCAAATGTTTTTTAAAAATATTCTTGAATAACATGAAGGAACGTTTGCAAGTTTAATCCAGCTAATTTTTTGAATAAAGAAATTAATTTGGTTCCTACCCTTCCCCCAAAAAAATCTTTAGGAAAAAATTAATTGTAATATTTTTTCTCGTTGTCCTTGCCCATTTGGAATGATTTTATACAATTACCCCCTCCTTCCGAAAAGATAAATTACAGTATCAAATATAAGCTATAAAAAAACACAAAAATCAAACAAACAAAAACACTAATCCGTCGGGCCGGATTTAAACCAGCGACCTAAGGATATCAGTGCTTTGAACCCCTACAGTCCTCCGCTCTACCACCTGAGCTATCGACGGTCAGATGCTTCCTTCTGACACGAAATGAATCCTTAGAGAATACCAACGGATGTAGATTAGAATTTGAGAATGTTGGCATCACAATTGTTGGTCGTGGAATGGTGATGCATGTAGTTGTTGCATAATCCAGCACCTGGTATCCACGATCCATGATCCAACTAGTCCAGAATCTGGCCTATTTAATTTTGATCTCCACCTCACCAACGCAATATGCGACCCCTTACTGCCAGCCGAAGATGGCGTGATCATTAAATTAGGAAGTCCCGCGTGCGTTTATTTTTCCGGGCTGGTGAGCATATTATGAGTTCGTTGATAACGCCATCTTCGGCGGCTTGAATCAAGTGTAGGGAATATAAAGAACCGGCCAGATTCTGGACTACGATCCCACAAGTTAGCTTTGGAAAGGGGGTACTCGATCCGTCTGACGTCTGACAATATATTTTTCTCCCGATAAGCGGAATGCCAAAGTCAAATATCATGCTTAGTTTTGAGTTGGTTGCCACTATCCCCGTACCACACAAACTAAGCACACCGCGTTTATTCGAAAGATTTTATCATAATATACAATATTTCAGAGGTGTTTTATTTTCAATTTGTAGCGGTCACCTCCAAATCGGAGGGGGCGTCCAAATCAGCGAAAAACGAAAAAATTGTATTTTATCAATATTATTTGAAACCTTGAACCACCATGAGTTTGGCGTCATATAAAAGAAAATTTAATTATCTACATTTTCGGATACCAATTTCAACGGGATTGAGATTAATTAACATCGCAATTTTAAGTTAAAAAAACAAGTAATAGTGACGACATTGTGAAAATGCCTTAACTCGTCTTTCTTTCTGAATTTGGATGACTTCCGATCACACTAGCACAAGTTGACTATCACAATTAATCTATGTCTTTGGATGCCATTTCAATGAGGTAAAATCAAATCAAATTAAAAAAAAGATGGGTATCCACCAGATCCCAAAGCAACTAAAACTATTACAGCTCTGTCGAAAGATCAAATAACCAGAAAACAACAGGACTACAGCATCTAGACAGGGCTCTATATTTTTCTACATCATGTCTTTGACACGAAACTCATTTGATGTTTTTAGGGGTGGACCGTGAAACTGAAATTTGATTTTGAAAGTTTGATGCGACCAGCCCACTCAATATATATATGATGTATATATCAAGTGGCCCTCTGGCAACAAATCGACCGGACCTTGATCCGGCCAAAAACAAAAAGCGGCTAGTGGGAAAAATTCCCCAAACTCCCCACAGCCAATCTGCCCCGTGATGTTTTTCTGTTCTAAGGACAACAAAAATGACAAGTGTTGTCAGTGGAAGCCCCTAGTAAAAAATAATGGCACAGGCGTCGATTGAGAGAGAGAGAGAGGAGAGAGAGAGAGAGAGAGAGAAGGGGTGAGGGGTTGACACCACGTCAACTCAAAAGTTTGATTAACATTTTATCCTAGCATTTGACGGAAAATCTTTAAAATTTAAATGAGCGATTTTCCCCTTTCTCTTACTCTTACAGATTCTTTAATCTGGTCAGGAAATTCGAATTCTGTAGATTTGTATGTACGAATAACTATGCCGTTTTAATTTACAAAATTGCAGTCTTTGGGTGGTATTCTCGAACGCGGCCTAAGTTAAACCTGGCCTAACTTAGTCCGTGGATTAGTTAGGCCAGGCTTAACTTTAGTCCCCTTTCGAGAATACCGAAAATGTTAGTCCATGGTTTAAACTAGGTTTAAACCATGGACTAAAGTTAGGCCGCTTTAGAGAATACCACCTATATCTTTTGTTCAAAAACAACAAACAAAACAATTTTGTTCATCATACCACGCCCCTGGTGATTCAAATCTCAAACATTCATCCCATACCCACTTCCATAATAAGCAGTGTCTTCTTGTCTTATGCCTTAATTTCTTTCAAAAATCTGAACTATTTTGCATTCTAAACACATCTTGGGAGTTTTAAATCTCATTTTTCTTTCAAATTGGGGTGGTGGGGTGGGGGACTTGTTCTAAAACCCAGGATGTGCTCTTTGTATTTCTCGCAAAAAGCTTATGATATTCAGGAAGATCTTCCTGTGATATTCAAGCATTGTACACTTTAGCACTTCTGGGGACTTAATAACTCCAAGATTTCTTCCACACTTACCCCCAAAATACATGCATATGCTGCATTTGTCAATCATTTTCTTCAAAATTAAGAACTTCTTTGCATTATAATCACGTTTCGGTGGTTAAAATCTCGGACTTTTTATGATGTGGAAAGGACTCTTTCCCCAACCTACATGTATTTCTGATATATCCAACAATTTTTTTCAAAAGGGAAAATATTGAGCATCATAACTCGTCAGGAAAGATATCCCCCACAGCCATTCCCATAATCATGACAGGCCTGAATGCAGGGTCTTCTTTCCATTTTCTTCAACATTTTATTTAAGTCAATGTCTGATTGTAAATGCGCAAATTAATTTTTTGATTAAAAAAAGGATGTTCCCAGCTTCCCACCATTCTCTGAGTATCCTTCAAATTGCTCTTAAAGAAATATCATGGTGTGCAATATAGCAAGTCTAGATAAGGTAGATATACAGAATCTATCCATTTGCCTCACCCCCTGGCGTTCTGGACAGCCAGGATAATAGCGAGCTTTCGATTTCGGCACCCGACGTGGGCTACGACGCGTGACGTCATATTTATCAACTGCGCATGTGCGAGCTTCTGGGCCCACGTTCCCTTCCAAATCACACGACGGGAGTCGGGGGCAATTTCCGTGAATCCCCGTCGTCGTGAAAACGGCAACGTGAGTGCAGTTTCCTCGGTATCCCTGTTGTTATCATTCTATCATTTTTTTCTTTCTGTCTTAATTTCTTTATGTTTTTCTTTGTTTCTTCCTTCTATCACTTTCTCTTATGTTAGTCTTTGTTTTTTATCATTCTATCACATTCTCTTTCCTTATGTTATTCTTTGTTTCTTCCTTCTATCACCTTCTCTAATGTTATTCTATGTTTTAATCATTCTATCACTTTCTCTTTCTGTCTGTCCTTATGCTTTTCTTTGTTTCTTCCTTCTATCACTTTCTCTTATGTTATTCTTTATTTTTATCATTCTATCACTTTCTCTTTCTGTCTTTCCTTATGTTATTCTATGTTTCTTCCTTCTATCACCTTCTCTTATGTTATTCTTTATTTTTTATCATTCTATCACTTTCTCTTTCTGTCTTTCCTTATGTTATTCTCTGTTTCTTCCTTCTATCACCTTCTCTTAGGTTATTCTTTATTTTTATCATTCTATCACTTTCTCTTTCTGTCTTTCCATATGTTATTCTATGTTTCTTCCTTCTATCACCTTCTCTTATGTTATTCTTTATTTTTTATCATTCTATCACTTTCTCTTTCTGTCTTTCCTTATGTTATTCTCTTTTTCTTCCTTCTATCACCTTCTCTTATGTTATTCTTTATTTTTATCATTCTATCACTTTCTCTTTCTGTCTTGCCGTATGTTATTCTTTGTTTCTTCCTTCTATCACATTCTCTTATGTTATTCTTTACTTTTTATCATTCTATCACTTTCTCTTTCTGTCTTTCCTTATGTTATTCTTTGTTTCTTCCTTCTATCACCTTCTCTAGCTTATGTTATTCTTTATTTTATCATTCTATCACTTTCTCTTTCTGTCTTTCCTTATGTTATTCTTTGTTTCTTCCTTCTATCATCTTCTCTTATGTTATTCTTTATTTTTATCATTCTATCACTTTCTCCTTCTGTCTTTCCTTATGTTATTCTTTGTTTCTTCCTTCTATCACCTTCTCTAATGTTATTCTTTATTTTTATCATTCTATCACTTTCTCTTTCTGTCTTTCCTTATGTTATTCTATGTTTCTTCCTTCTATCACCTTCTCTTATGTTATTCTTTATTTTTTATCATTCTATCACTTTCTCTTTCTGTCTTTCCTTATGTTATTCTCTGTTTCTTCCTTCTATCACCTTCTCTTATGTTATTCTTTATTTTTATCATTCTATCACTTTCTCTTTCTGTCTTTCCTTATGTTATTCTTTGTTTCTTCCTTCTATCACCTTCTCTTATGTTATTCTTTATTTTTATCATTCTATCACTTTCTCTTTCTGTCTTATGTTATTCTTTGTCTTTCCTTCTATCACCTCCTTTTATGTTATTCTTTGTTTTTTATCATTTTAACACTATCTCTTTCTGTCTTTCCTTATGTTATTCTTTGTTTCTTCTCTCTATTACCTTCTCTTATGTTATTTTTTTGTTTTTATCATCCTATCTCTTTCTCTCATCCTTATGTTATTCTTCGTATCAGATTTTCGCGCACTGTGAATTTAGTACCTGACTTAGTCACCTGATCTCAAAAATTGGTCACGTGACCGACGAAAGCCCCGTCGTGAAAAATCGAAAGCACTTCCGCTCCAGTAACTCGTAGTAGCCCACGTCGGGCGCCTAAATCGAAAGCTGGCTAATGCCAATATCCTGTCAGCAAAAATGATATATAACCTTGATGCATGTCAGGGTGAGCCTTAAAGGTACTATGTCCCATTTGCAGGCCAAAAAAATGAAAAGGTTCAATTCCAACGGCATTTGAAAGATAATACTAATTTAGAACTTCCCTAAAAAGGGGGCTTGAAAATGTCTTTAAGTGGGAAAATAACGACTATTAGTTGTCGAATCGACTTAAGTGCTACCAAGCCAGTAAGTAATAGTCTGATTTTCAGACCATTGTACCGAATGGTCGTACGTTTTGTGCTGCGCAAAGATTCAATCAGTTTAATTTTGGCCATTACAAGAAGTGGGTTATTGATGTAGACAAATGCTCATGTACCCTTTACAGCTCATTTTATGTATGTTATTACCAAAGAAAAAAAGCCAGTCAGTCACTCAATAGTGTCTGACAGTGAAGTCTAGCAAGTAAACGGGTTTCCTTGCATAATTTGAATATTAGGACACTGCTAACGTTTAAATTTCACAGATAGGACATACATGACATATTCATAATTCCTGCAAAGTTCTACAGAATTTGATGTTGGCTGCAAAAGGGACATAGTATCTTTAAGGGGGCAGTGGGGTTATATATCGCGTGTCACGATATTTGTCAGCCCATGGACCTACTAGTAGGTCCATGGTCAGCCTATAGAAGCTATACCCCTTACAAACTATATATTGTGGACATATAATACAGCTCAGCTCACAGAACCGTACGCCGTACCTGTACATTGTACGTAGCCAGTTCTTTGCACCCTATACTCGATATCTTGCGAATTCCGAGAGTAAAATTAATAAGGCTCGAGGCTCGAGAAAGAGACGAGAAAACTGTGCAGTGGACAGACCCCCAAAATATAATTTCTGCATTAGTGATGCGTGCATCTACATCTATTCTAGCTAATTTGTTGGAATCTTTTATCAATCTTTCATCATGATGAACGTAAGTAGAACAGAAGCATTTTATACGACGGGCATTTTTTAAATTTTTTCTTGTATCTTTGTTTATATTCAATTTGCATCATTTATCAAGAAAAATTTGTTTAATACATAAAAAACAACTGGTACAGATACTTGTTAGAAAAACCCACACAATTACAATTAAAACTATGCACATTTTAAGAGGTACAGAAACTATATGGACAGTTTATGCATGATTTGAATAATATTCGAAGACAACTATCAGATATTTTTGGAAATTATGTTGGATAAAAATAGATATGCAATCGATAAAATAATAATCCATTAACCAATGCTGTTAAAGAAATTCATGTATCAAGCGGAGCTTTAGAAAACAAGAAAGGAATGCCTAATAAAGCTGACACTACAAGTTTACCGAGCACAAAACGACAACTTATTGTAGAAAAACTTCAGTGAAAAAGGTTGATGGTCAACGTTATCTAATGCTGTTTAGGCGGGAATATTAAATATTCAAAATCTTATTTATAGTCTTTATTATTCTTGTTGGTGTGTTGGTGTGTTGTTTCCACATGTAGTTCCTATCCTTTTTCCTTAACAAACTCATGAATGGTGCAAGATGACATTACGTTTATTTCCATGAATTGTCGTGGCCTGGGTGATAGTTGGAAAAGACAGGATATTTTGTTATATTTAAAGTCAAAACAATGTGAGGTGTGTTGCATTCAGGATACGCATTTTGCATTACGAAAATTCCCCGTTTGAGAATTTCCGAGTTTCTTTTCCTAAACTTTCAAACGAGCCTGGAGAAGGGCCTCCCGTTCTTATCAGTTTCCTAATCCATTGCCAATGACGCGCTGATAAGATCTGTAAACAGAGTTTGGCTGAAGAGAAAATGCGAAGAAGAAAAAAAATCTCAAAGTTTAAAAAATCTGTGTTTTTTCCCAAAAAAAATTGTCATTATGGATTCGTTTACCCCAAAAAACTTCAAAGCACAAAAATCGGGCAAGTAATGCCGGATATATGATATTAAAACACACGAAAACATTTCAGATTCGACTCACTTCAGGAGATCTGTATAGCAGCTGCATCGGATTAAAGGTACTATATGTCCAATTTGCAGGCCAAAAAAATGAAAAGGTTAAATTCCAAGGGCATTTGAAAGACAATACTAATTTAGAACTTCCCTAAAAAAAGGGGGGCTTGAAAATGTCTTTAAGAAAATAACGACTATTAGTTGTCGAATCGGAGCTATAGAGCCAGTAAGTAATAGTCTGATTTTTCAGACCATTGTACCGAATGGTCGTACGTTTTATGCTGCGCAAAGGTTCAATCAGTTTAATTTTGGCCATTACAAGAAGTGGGTTATTGATGTAGACAAATGCTCATGTACCCTTTACAGCTCATTTTATGTATGTTATTACCAAAGATGAAAAAAGCCAGTCAGTCACTCAATAGTGTCTGACAGTGAAGTCTAGCAAGTAAACGGGTTTCCGTGCATAATTTGAATATTACACTGCTAACGTTTAAATTTCACAGATAGGACATACATGACATATTCATAATTCCTGCAAAGTTCTACAGAATTTGATGTTGGCTGCAAAAGGGACATAGTATCTTTAAGGGGGCAGTGGGGTTATATATCGCGTGTCACGATATTTGTCAGCCCATGGACCTACTAGTAGGTCCATGGTCAGCCTATAGAAGCTATACCCCTTACAAACTATATATACTCTGAAGAATCCAAAAATAACAACCACGTAACCATTCAACTTATAATAAAAGTGAAATGAGAGATTTCCAAACAAAACAAGAAATTACAGATTTTCAGAAATCAAAACTCCAACCACTACTACTCAGAAGTGTACAGGTATATCACTTGTTAAATTTAAAGGTAGATAGTTTGTTTATGTAACTTCAATTTAATGATGGCTTTTTGAAATATTTTGCTGTTTTCACAGTGAGATAAAAGTGATTTGAAAATCAGAAAACTTCTTGAAAAACTGCAATATTTTGGTTCACCATATAGGTACCCCTAAAAACCATCGTCAAAATGTTTTTCTCCCGGAAACAAACATTTCCTCCAAATTTGAACAAAATTAAATGAATAGCTTTCAAGTTATAGCACTTTAAGTCTGAAAATGGTAAATGTTGGTAAGTGAGCGTATAGCCTGGTTTATGAAGAATATCAGTTAGTGCATGTGCACTAAATATTTCATGGAATAGAAAATTCGTTTGAGTACTAATAGGCTAACATTCTTGCCCAGAACCATTGTACATTTTGTTGCATCTCCTAAATGATGACTAGAGAAAAAAAGTGAAGCAGAAGTTAATATGTTTAGGAATTAAATGCTCACTTGATGCCTGCTTCATATATATTAGATGATACTGAATTAGTCATTGTACATTCCGGATCCATAACCACATCCATATTTGAGTAAATATTTCAACTTCCGGTTGATATAGTGCTTTACATATTTTGTAAAGAAAAGAGGTTCCGTATGAGAGCGAAAATGAGAAAGGCAAATGATACGAAGAGAAAAGACATATTGCTTTATGTTAGAAAGATAGTTCCTGAACCACTCCAAAGCCTTTCCACGTACACCGTAATGGGAAAGTTTATAAAGTAATATATCGTGGTTTATTGTGTAAAAGGCCTTGGAGAAGTCAAGGAAAGTACCAACCGTATGTCTTGAGAGGATTTGTCAATAGCATGAGCTACGTTCTCCACAAAAGATAATAAAGCATGAATGGTACTTTGCTTTTCCCTAAAACCAAATTGAAAATTGGAGAAAACATTATAATCTTTTAGGAAGGCAACTGTTCTTATATATATGATTTTTTTTCCAAGATCTTAGAGAAAGAAGATAACAAGGAGATCGGTCGATAGTTGTTTTCATTTAGTTTGTCCCCTGTTTTAAATAAAGGAATAACTTTGGCGATTTTTGAAGAGTTGGGAATTTGCCCATGTAGCAAAGAAAAAATTAAATATGAACCAGGGGATCTACTATAAATGGAATATTGGCCTTAAGGATAACATTATTGATATCATCGTAGCCAGAACTTTTCTTGTTGTCTAGGTTTGAAACGATGTCTATAATTTCATGTGTATATGTCGGAGAAAAAAATATAGAACTCTGGTTAGCTGGACAAAGAAAATCTGTAAAATGTTTATTGGAAGGAGTTATATTTTTGGCAAGGTTATCCCCTATGGAGGAAAAGTGGTTATCAAATATATTAGCAATGTTGACAGGCTCCTGTACAATTTCATCATTAAGTTTGAGTTCCGTTATAACAACTTTTTTTTTGCCACATTCATTGCTTGTTTGAGGACTTTCCAAGTGTTTTCATATCATGTTTATGTAGTTCAAGTTGGTTTTTAAAGTACTTTTTCTTTTCTAAACGTATGATTTTAGTCAAAGTATTTTTTATAGGATGTATATCTATGTTTAGTTTTGTCTGTACCTTTTGATCTGTACTTATAATAAAGATTATTTTCCGATTTAAAGACCGGAGTAGAGACTTAGATATCCATGGAAGTCTCGGGGTCATTTTGTTATTTCTATTATTGTCTCTTTGTTTGGGAAGAAACATATCTAGCTGGGTGTTTAAAATGTGACAAAACATATCTTACGAAGAGTCCACATCATCTATATCAAAAACACACGACCAATCCACATTTTCAAGACTAGCACTTAAACGGGTTAAATTCGCATTGTTAACTTTACGTCGTAGAGGGCAGGGACCATGGTTATTAAGTGACTTGGATACAGTGTAGTATGTCAAAATGGGATAGTGATCGGTTGTATCTGAAATAATGATGTATGCATCAGGATGAGTAGTAACGTTGGAGAAAAAAATTGTCTATTAAAGTGGCCGATAGATTTGCTGCGCGTGTGGGCTTGGAAACAAGCGACAAGAAGGAGGCAGATAAAAAAGTTTCAATGAGCTCATGGGCGATATTATTAGAGGCACATTTGAGTATATTTATGTTCAAGTCCCCCATCAAAAAACAGTCCTTATTATTTAATGTTGTACTTCGAAGCAAGTCGGACAAATGTATTATAAAATCGTTTCCACTAGAACTCGGAGATCGGTAAACAACACCTACTATTACATTCTTACCACCTGGCACTTTAATTTCTAAGAAAAGAGATTCAATGATGTCATTACTAATTGAGATATTTTCGCAAACAGAGTAACAAAAACTTTTAAGTATATATAGAGCGACACCTCCACCTGTTCTTCCTTGCCTGTTTTTTGAAATAAAATCATTTTTATCAATAGAAAATGGTAGATTGGAATCATGAGACAGCCAAGTCTCCGTACAGATAGAGGTTTGGGCGAGGGATTATTCGAAAGTAACTGTAGATCATCAAAGTGTTTGTTTAAGCTCCTTATATTCGAATGAAGTAGAGAGAATGTATCGCGTTTAAAGTTCTTAACTATATCATCAAATTGTGAAACTATTACATATTTGCTGAAAGAGCTTTGTGCTGGGTCCTGCTGATCAAAATCAAATTGAAGTTCATCAGAAGAGGAATTGATGCTGTTAGCAATATAATCATCATAGGTACCTGGGAATTTTGGCAGTGTTAGGTTAATGGAGAGAGAGAGGGTCTGTGTAAATCGATAGATCGTCATCTGTGAGGGAATTAAAAGCCATGTGATCGTTCCATATATATATATATACAAATAATAAAATGCTATTCACATAAAACGTAATTGTTTGTATCTCTGTTTAAATGTATTTAAAGTTGGGCTTGATTTTACATGAGGAGGTAATTCATTCTATAAAATTGGTCCTTTAAAGAAATATGCATTTTTAGAGACAGAAGTTTTAATAAGTGGTATATGACAATGTAATGATTGCCTAGTTCCACATGAATGCATTTTAAAATTCAAATGAAATTTGTTTGAAAGACTAGTAGGGGGGATAATACCCTTATGACATAACAACATAAATATAACAATATTATAATCATTCAATTCAAATACATTACAACACTTAAAACGAACCAAAATAGGTTCTGTATAGGCAAGATAATGGGAACCAGAGATAATACGTTTTGCCTTCTTTTGTAATTTATACAATCTATTCATACAATAATCATTTGGAATTGCCTAAACAATATTGCAATAATTTTATTGTGATAAAAATAATGCATTGTATATCATTAATAAAATCTTAAAAGGGAAGTGTTTTAATTTATGTAAAATAACAACTACTTTCGAAGTTTATTACATATTGCTTCAATATGAACGTGCCATGACATTTTACAATCAATTTGAATACCTAAAAAAGGCAATGAATTACAACACTTTATAACATTTCCATTAGTATTTACTTCAATATCATCACTTCTAATGTTTTTGTTTGTGAAAATCATAGAATTAGTTTTCTTTACATTTATGATTAATCATTAATATACAAACATTGAGAAATGTTTTGAAGCTCATCATTAAAGCGTGTCACTAATCTATCTAAATCGTTATCAGACAAAGATTAACTTGAATCATCCGCATATAAAATAAATTGCAATATTTGTGAAGCCCGAGTAATATCACGCATGTATACAAGAAATAATAACGGTCCCAATATCGAGCCTTGAGGTACTCCAAATCTTATGGTTTAAGTAACGGTAATTTCACTAATCCACCTGACTAACGTGCGGAGTAGTGCATACGGCTCTGATCTCGTGTAGGCCTACGAGTGCGCTCCATTTGCCAAATAAATCAGATACTTGAACATTGTTTATCGCTGATAAACACTGTTTATCGACTGATAAACACAGTTTCTCTCGATAAACACTGTTTATCGGCGATAAACACTATTTATCGACTGATAAACACAGTTTCTCTCGATAAACACTGTTTATCGGCGATAAACACTGTTTATCGGCGATAAACATTGTTTATCGAGAAAAACAGTGTTTATCAGTCGATAAACATAGTTTCTCTCGATAAACAGTGTTTATCGCTTGATAAACAGTGTTTATCGCTCGATAAACAGTGTTTTTCGACGATAAACAGTGTTTATCGGCGATAAACAGTGTTTATCTGAATTATTGGTCAAACGGCGCGCCATACGAGGGTCAAGGTCGTTGTCATGGTTATAAACTCCAACAATAGAAGAGCGGAAATAAGGTAATGGGATGCTGACATACAGCATTGATGATCCATGTATACTACATGTATATCGGGTTCAAATAACCCTGTTTTTCGGGGTCTTCTTGTTTTGCAGTTGTCGTTACTGTTTTCAAAGAATGTTAACGGGATCACGTTCCGACGTAATCCTACATAAAAATTGTTAATAAACAAATAACATAGAACCAAAGTTTACCCTATTTGGAATAATCATTCAAAGATATACAATCATGCAAGATAAAGGAATGAACAAGAAGATGTGATGAAGCAAAATGTCACAAACAAACAGATGATTGTGAGAAATTATTGTTCTCTCTCTCTCTCTCTCGCACGCTTTATCAGTGCCATTTTCCATCTTCATCTCTGGCACTGTTTTCCGTTCCGCTATTTCCTTTTATTCCGAAAGTATTCCATTCGATCTCGAGATAAATTATTATACCATAACCTCGATATGAAGAAGAAAACATAGAACGAGCGCCTGATGATATCGAAATAAGAAGAATATTACTGTACAATAATTATAAAAAGTAAAACCTTTGAACGTAAATCATGATAAATGGAAACTAAAGAGGAATCCAGAGCGGGTGGGGTTGATCGGAGAGACAAATAGCATAATAATAAATGGCAATACGCACAACTTTCTCTCTCTCTCTCTTGTTTTCTCAATGTCGTTTTCAATCTTCATCTCTCATAGTGATTTCTGTTCCGCAAATTTTAATGAGATCTCGTTTCCACGTACTCCTAAATAAAAATAGCTGATTATAATTATAACGTAGTACCGAATTTGACCCTATCTGAAATGTTAATTCAAATATATAACAATCAAGGAAAGATAAAGGAATAATATAAATGTGATTTAGTAAAATGTCACTGACGAAAAGATGACATAAGAAATGATTGTTCCTCTCTCTGATTGTCTCTTTCTTTGTCTCTCTGTCTCTTTCCCGCTTTCTTTTTCTCTCTCTCTCTCTTTCTCTCCCTGTATTTCTCTCTTCTATCTCTCTCTCCTGCTCGCTTTCTCAGCGCCATTTTACATCTTCATCTCTGGTACCGCTATTTGCTTTTATTCCGAAAGTATTCCTTTCGATCTTGAAACAAATTATTATACCATAACCTCGATGTGGAGAAGAAAAACACGGAACGAGCGCATGATTATAATCGAAATAACAAGAATATTACTATACAATAATTATAAAAAGTAAAACTTTCGAATGTAAATCATGATAAAACAATGGAAACTAGAGAGGAATCCAGAGCGGGTGGGGTTGATCGGAGAGACAAATAGCATATATAGCGGTAATAATAAATAACAATACGCCCAACTTTCTCTCTCTTTCGTTTTCTCAATGTCGTTTTCCATCTTCATCTCTCATAGTGTTTTCTGTTCCGCGATTTTTAATGAGATCGCGTTTCGACGTACTCCTAAATAAAAATAGCTGTTCATATTATAACCTAAAACCAAATTTGACCCTATCTGAAATATTTATCAAATATATAACAGTCATGGAAAGATAAAGGAATAATTAAAATATGATTTAGTAAAATGTCACAGACGAACAGATGACATGAGTAATGATTGTTTGTCTCTCTGTATGTCTCTTGCTCTCTTCCGCTTTCTTACTCGCTTTCTCAGCGATATTTTCCATCTCCATCTTTGGTACTGTTTTCCGTTCCGCTATTTGCTTTTATTCTGAAAGTATTTATTTCGATCTTGAGATAAATTATTATACCATAACCTCGATATGGAGAAGGAAAACACAGAACGAGCGCCTGATGATTTCAAATGAGAAGAATATTACTGTACAGTAATTAAAAACAGTAAAACTTTTGAATGTAAATCTCTGTTGCATCAAAATGATACGAAGGAAAAAAAAAGTTTGTATATTGACGGTACTTATTTACGTCGGACAGATATAAACAAACAAAAAAGAAAGTAACTTAAGAAAAAACATCAGAGCTGGGGGTGATCGGAGAGACAATTATCATAATAATAAATACAGTACATACTACGTCCCACTTTCTATCTCTCCTGCCCCTCTCTCTCTCTCCCTCTCTCCCACTCTCTGTCTGTCTGTATGTCTGTCTTTCTATCTCTGTCTTTCTGTCAATGTCGTTTTAGCCATTTGCTTGTATGCCGGCATCATCCCTTCCTTGAGATAAATTATTATAACATATCCCTAATGATGTACACATTATACCTTGTATTTATTATAGGGGACGAAAATAGAGAACGAGCGGCTGATAATGTCGAAATGAGAAGAATGTTACTGTACACAAATTATAGAAAGTAAAAGTATTGATTTGGTATGTAAATCTCTGTTGCATCAAAATAAAATGATACGTTCATTATATGTTATTGACAGAAATAATATACATCGGACATTATATACTTTAGCACAAAAGGGTTATCTAAAAGACGGTGGACAACATTATAAGTGAAAGAATAAAACTTTCTTTTATTTATAAAAGAAATAGCATAACCACCCTACAAAACAGAAGAAATATTGAAGAGGGAGACAAGAAAAAAATATAAAAAGGACACAACAGAA